>JAAAQI020119106.1:0-15796 GCA_011800005.2 Stichodactyla mertensii
CATAAAATGGCTCGCCTACGGCTCGCCATTTTAAATGCCCATAAAGGTCTCCAGCTCATACTTTATATATTACTTATTGATACCTTCATTTTCTCTAATTCTGAATCTTTCCATTTATCCATTGTAACTGATCTAACAAAACTGCAGAACCAAAAACAAGAGTAGTTAGCGTGATGTCCAACATTTAGAACCAGAAAGGAAACTTGGAAAAAAACTGAGTTCCTGATGGGATTTGAACCAATGACCTTCCATATACTAGTCAGATGCTCTACCACTGAGCAACAGAATACTGTTTCTTATTTAGAATCAGACAAGCCAGTCAGTGATTGGATGTCATACTACAGTAGTGTTACCATGCAGAAACCAAAGCAAAATGAAAATGTACCACCCCCTCCCTTCCAACCTTGTCTTTTTGAACTTTGCTCTTTCAGGTTAAAAAATCCTAGTACCAGTATATAATTTTTATTTTTATTTGTAGAAAGATAATGAAGTAAACCAAAAAGTGTTTCTGTTATTTATAAATTTTCTTAAAGGCTGACAGTCATCTTTGCTTGCCATTAAAATTCTAAGAGCGAAAAAAAATATTATTAAACCATGGACGACTCATGTTGCTCAATCGACCGAATACAAACACAGCCAGTATGACATCACTACCGGTTCTTCATAAATTCACAATGAAATACGAAAACCCTGTATCATCTTAAACTCTAAATTTAAAGTACACATAAAGAAAAAATATTCTATAAAGCTATACCGACCTTAAATGAACGCCGAGTCCCCTATGTTTGCCCGAACATTCAAGACAAATCCATATTCCGTAAGTGACACTGACCCACTGTGGGTTGTGAGCACCACATTCGAAACACTCCTGTTAAAAAACCAAAATACTTTATCGGTTAGTTTTAGGTCTATAATATTAACACATGACTAAGGTTTGTCTGTGCCAGGATGAAAGGCTCTCTTACGTTGTTTCCATCTCTTGGTTTTAATTCTTTTAACGCTCTTCGCGTTCGTGGACTCGCCATTTTCACTAAACTCCTACGTAGCCTTTCTATAAAGCGCGCGAAGGCCTCTGGGATATTGACCTATTTTACTTCCGGTCAAAATTTGCCGGAAATCAAAACTGCTGCTTCCTTGCATGCTTTCTTAGAATTTTAATCCCATTTTTCTTTTCTTCTAATTCATCATTGTCTTCGTATTTAATCTTCGTTTAAAGATTCCGCGTTTGTTACGCGGGGAGTGTGATATAAAAAAAGAGAAAATGGGTGACCCATTCTTTGCTCTTTTATACAAGCAACATTTCTGCATGATTTTGTTGCCTTGTAAACTAACCGTCACAACGATCACTTCGGCTCTGCTTCTAGGTCCTCTCATAGACAGGCCACACAAAACAACTGTGTTTTTGGGAACTCAATCAGGTTGGACGGCGCCTTTTCCAACGTGATTGGTTGAATGAAAAAATATGCTACTTACCCGAAGGGTGGCCAACAAAATAGAGGTCGGCAGATGCATTACTCAAGCCATGCCAAGGGTAAACAAACACGTTGCAATGATCTTTTACATTTTCGATATATTCACTAGTTGATTCTACACTTTTGAAACGACATGATATCTCTTTAGAACTATGCAAGCCAATGGAATAAGGCAAAGCCTAACGAGAATGCTCATACCAACAATGCCGCAATCTAAGCAGAATCTGTAGCCTGAAGATAAACACCAGATACAGTACCACTTATAACTACGCCAAAACAACACACGGATCCCCCGGGGGTACTTCCTATTGGCCTAGGGGATGCTCCGCCCGAAAGGGGTACCTTTTTAGGCCAAAGGTATATTGTTATGCTACTCTTTGTAGAAATTGATATTATCCGAATAATTAACCTTCGTTTTGACAGTTATCAAATTTTATTAGGAATAGTGTTTCTTAGTTGCAAGTGCGGAGCCAAATGTTGTGTGGTAATAACCAGCTAAATAATGCAATTATCAGTAAGAAATTCGGGTTAATAATTGTGAAACCTTATTGAAGTTAATTGAATTGGGTAAAATTGGGTAGAATTGGGTAAAAATGAGGTTAACGTAATCCTTGAGATCGCTGCAGTTGGTATTTTGTAGTTATTTATATTAATCGATAAAGTTGTCATGTTCTACACGCCCTAGGGGATAAAACAGTTTAAAATAATTTTGCGGTTTGCTTGGTTATATCTTGTATTGTCAATCATTGTTGTGGTTATTGAATTAACTGAAACCACACGTTATATTAGTGGTCTGGCCAAAGAAGTTGTCCTAAAAACTCTAGAGTATAAATAGAATAGTGTATGTTTTGTAAGAAGTTAGCACACGAACACACAAAGATTAGCAAGAGACCAAAGAGAAAAAATAAATTGGAAAAGGTACGTCCCAGCCTCGTAGATCGTGGCCTAGACTAGTCTGACAACATAAAAGGATCGCGAATTTGCGATTTTTGGTATATAAATTACAGTAAAGGGTCGGAAACTAGTTTGCGAGTTCCCGTAGAAAAGAGTAGGGTTTCACCATTAAATTTCCCTAGCTAACAGTTTCTAAGCACAAAAGATGTCAAAAGCTAACAAGCTAACACCGTTGTATTTGACAGACATTTTTATCAAGGGAAAATAAAAAGAATTCCTATTCGCCAAAGCCGGTAAGTATATAAAAGGGGTACCTTTTTGCAGAAATTTGGTATATAAAAGGGTAAGGGGTCCAGAGTCCGGGGGGGCATCCCCGTAGAAAATGGTTGGAAGTACCCCCCGGGACACGGATACAAAGGTCACTGAGACAGTAGTAGTGACCTTTTTGGTAGCTCTTGGTTGAGCTTTGAGTAAAATCTGTCTACAGAAATAACCCAGTTGGAAATTCAGTAAAAAAGGGGAATTCCCTATTCATGAAAGTAACTGATACAAAATAAATAAGTAAATGTATAGTAGTTACATATTCGCTACGGAACGTGGCGTAACACTTCTACAAGAAAGATATCCATTTTTTACAAGCTAAAATTTCTTCAAATGCTTACACAACTTCAAATCTCCTAAAAGTAAGTTATGCACAATTCTAGGATGAGACGAAATAAATATGAATCAAAATAGTTTTTTATTTATGTCATGTTACAGAGTTCTGTGGGAGTGATTCTTTATTTAACCGGGGGGGGGGGGGATTTAAGGGGGGGGGGGACTAATTTTGAACCAGCCAAAGTAGCCTGCCTGCGTAGCACTTACACAGGCTAACCAAAATGATAGGAATGGATATAGGTATCGCAGTTGTTATAAACGCGATTATCATTACGCTGTAATAAGTCCAATGTAGCATTTTTGAAAGGTTAGTGAGAATATTACTAGCGGCATTTTCTTTTAAGAGAGGGGGGGGGGGGAATTGGGGTCTATCTTCCTTTCTTTTGCGAAAGAATGTTCAAAAGGACTGGACCGACAACCCGAGTTCTCTTGACCGTGAGGGTGCTAGCGCATGAGCAGTAGAAACATTAGAGGCGAGGCGGAAGAGGCAAAATGGCGAAAAAGAGTTACGATTACCTCTTCAAACTGCTTCTTATAGGAGACTCCGGGGTTGGAAAGACATGTATACTCTTCAGGTTTTCAGATGATGCTTTCAATACCACTTTCATCTCGACCATAGGTGAGTTGAGGGCCGTTTTTTCACTGTGTTTGGAGTTAATCGCCAGGCTTTGCTTAATTTGGTCCAACTAACGAAAATACGCTCACTGCAGAAATGTAGATTTAGGATCATTTTGCGATAATTTATGCACTCTTATTATTTCTGTTCTCTCATAATAATATCTGATAATATCAACGTATAGTTTGTATTGGGTCAAATTGTTTAATTTTTCTCGGAAGGTGTTGTCTAATTGAGAAATTTCCAAATACCAGTGAAGACTTTCACTTCCGAGAAAAGTTGAACGTCTTACAACTTCAGCTTTCGTCTGGCTCCGTTGCGCAATAAATAACGAACTGATAGAGATATCTTTGGTTAAATCTTTACTCCTCAATCGAGTTTTTGACATTTCCCAAGCCTGAATGATTAGTAGACAAGGATCAAGATCCACAAACGTAGCGAAAGAATTTCTTATATGACTCAGCTCACAGGAATCTGGAGGGGTTATATCGAGGGGTGGTGTGTTTGCATTTACTGACTTACGTTCCTCAGTTTCAGTGTTTACCCAAAATATTTCGTGCCCCGTCCTGATTTCTATGTGTTCCTTTGCATTGGCGAAGGAAGTTTTAAAGATTAAGGACTGTACTCGGCTTTCCAGTATTTTCGGTACTTTGCACCTTGTGCAACACGATGAAGCATCCGCTTGCATTGTAATTTCGCGATGTTTGAAGTATCAAAGTACAATCTACAAGGTTCCATGTGGTGCATTCCTTATCATTTTTTCTTTAAAAATTTCATTCAAATTCAGCCAATATCCATTATGTTTTAGAATCAAGCTGCTCTTTTTCAATCGGTATTTTTAAGAGCAACGAGGATTAATTTTGCACAGGTCGTATTTTAGACAGTGATGTCATTAATTAAATCGCATGTGTGCATTTGTTTTGGTATCATATGGTAAAAGTAAAATGATGCATGCTACTTTTCCTAAGAGTCCCAAGTTATTTTGCATCACTGGTTAAGTCAACTTTGTCTTAATTTTATATTAAGCCAACAGGAAATATAAAAACAAAAACTGAAAAAATATCAGGAATTTCCTAATTTTGAATGTTTAGTTGAAAAATTTTCTTTACCTAAAAGAAATAACAATGAAAACCTCTTGAATTTTGGCAAAAAACTTCAAGTTGGTATATCTTTTCAGCTCCCCCCATTAATTGTACTCTGAATAGTCTGCATGAATTTCTCAATTTGAATTTTAATGTAAATTGATAACTTAAATTAAAATTTTCCTTCTAGCAAAGACATGCATAATGTTGTGCTTGATTATCAATTAGTAAGAGTTGTCTCTTGATGCTTGCTCTTTTTTCATTCTTTTTAGGAATTGATTTCAAGATCAAAACCATTGAAATGCAAGGGAAAAAGATCAAGTTACAAATATGGTAAGTTGTAAATTTCTATTAAAAGATAATGTGGTAGACCTAATCTATTTTTGTAAATAACATTCTCTTTTTTCAAACATCTGGAAAATACTTCTTTGTTTGTAAGGAGAAAGCCTTATGTTGAATTGTCCAATGAAGCTAAAGCTATATTCTCAAACAAACTTAATCAACTGTGGAGAAGTGTATATAAATTCTAAATCTATTTGCTTCTCAAACCAGGGATACAGCTGGCCAAGAAAGATTTCATACCATAACAACATCTTATTACAGAGGAGCAATGGTATGTAGAGTTTGCAAATTAAATCTATCTATTAACCTTTTGCTGTTACAGTCAACATCATTAATGTTGTTCACTGAAAAAAGGTTTAGACCCCAAGAAATGTCATATGACTCATTTGTTTATTTGTTTCAAGGGATAAAAATTCACATTTAAACTATAGTATTATTAACAGTTAACAAGGAATAATAAATATAAACTCTAGGTACACAATGATACTTTTAACAAGCATTTAAAGTGAGGTTTTTTACTAAGGTACATGTATCACATGATATTTCTTGTAGTCCAAATGTCTTTTTTCAGTGGACAACTTTAATTACATGAACTGTATAAAAAACATGGAATAAGGAGGAGGAAAACCAGAGAACCCAGAGAAAAAATCCTTGAAGCATAGGCAAGAATGAACAAAGAACTCTACTTGCATGTGACAGCAGGTCCAGGGATTGAACCCATGACCAGAGTGGTGAGGCAGTGTAATGAGCAGCATACACCACCCTTGGCATGCATTACTCATATTTCACATGTTTATACTATATGGTATGCCATAATTGAAATGACCTTCCTACCTAACCATCCAATCACAATGTGTGTTAGTGCTGTCCAGTCTTATTTCATATGTTCTTTATTTTAGATACGAGGTATTTTATTGATGTTACTTTCCAGTACGATACGAGGTAGATATGAGGTATTTTATTGATATTACTTTCCATATTACTTTCCAGGGAATAATGTTGGTGTATGACATCACTCAAGAAAAGACATTTGAAAACATTTCAAAGTGGTTAAGAAACATTGAAGAGGTATTTGAATCAGAATTGTAAACATTTTTATTGATTGATGGGACTAATATAAATTGATAACTGATATGAGGATCTGAGACATTTTGGGTTTAGAAAAAGTCTGTTTGGATCAATGTTTGGATTGAAATGACAGAAAATTTTGAAACATCACTCAGAAGGAATTAATCTTAGACCTGCTACCATGAAAAAGTATTAAGAAAAACTAAGAGACTATCCTCACATCTTGCACCTAACCCAGTGAATTTGTGTTCCCTTTCTGTTTGGGTGTCTATGTGTGTATTTCCTGGAACTGCATACAGTAGTTATGCTAATAATAATACAATAGATTTACAGCCTATGTTTGATAAGCAGATAAATACCTGGTTAGCATTTTACATATCAATGGGTTATATCATTCTGGTGCTTCCTCATGTATAGTAAAATGGTATTTTTCTTTTTCATTACAGCATGCAAATGAAGATGTCGAAAAGATGATTCTGGGAAACAAATGTGACATGGATGACAGGAGAATAGTTAGCAAAGACCGAGGAGAGCAGGTAATATAATTGAGTTTGAAAGAATTCAGTTTACAGTGTCAAAATGAAACCATCAAATAAAAGCCATTGACTTAATTTGAAGCCTGGGGAAGGAAGATGTTCATTGTAATTGGTTGAAGTCCGGTTCTTGTAATTGTATGGATAGACCTAGTTAAGACATAAACATGAAAATGAGGCCTAGGGGTTATCAGAATCAAAAATGGAGGTGAAGTTGACTAGCAATGTCTTTTCATCTTGCAAATGTTGTATAGCTGTCCTGTAATAGGAATATTACTTGACTTTCTGTGCACTGTACTTCAGATTAAGATTATAAACACAGCTTTACTGGTTAGTACAACATTATAAAGCCAGCAGCAGTACCATCAAGGTTTCCATGTGCTGTTTTCTTAAAATCTGAAAGTTTTGATCCAGGGATATCTCGTAGAGAAACTGACTTCACTGTCCCCCAAAACCAGTCTTTCAATTTACAGGGTATGAAGTCATGGCCATTAGACCTTGGTTTCATGTTTGTGGTAAAGGTCTATCATTGCAGGGGTAAAAAGCTATTAATATTTATAATACCTTTATAGGTCATTGTGGCACATTTTGTGGGCTAAAAGATTTTTCAGCCTTTGGCAATAAATGACTTGAAGCCACTATTTTTTTAAAAAAAGATATTTAACAATTATTCCACGAAATCGAGTCGGCTATGAGCCATGTACGACGAGATTGAGTGGAATAATTGTTTTATTATATCCACGTCCACTGGATTGTGAGAAATATAGAATTTTGATTATTTTCAAGTTTAAAAAAGGAAATAACGTCAGTGAAATGCTCCGCCATTTTGTTTACTTCTCTACTTATGGGATATGAGCTGATATCCTAGTAGTAGAGGAACCAATCAGAGCGCACGATTGCTCATATCCAGTGGATGTGGATATAATAATGCCTTTTATTCCTTTTGTAAATACCTTATAAAGTTATTGTAATGGTAATAGAGCTGATCTTGCGTATATGTTTTTGGCACTTTTCAGTGCTCATTTTAACCCTCACTTTGCTTGGGCTAAAATGAGCCTGAGTCAGGCCAAAAGCATATTTACACACCCTTGAACATCAACTTTATTGTTATATTAATTTATGATAATTAATATCACCAATACCAACACCAGCATTACCATTATCATCATCACCAACACCATTATTAAATCATCAACACCATCATCAGCCGGTATCATATCCATTATCATCAAAGATCACCATCACCAGTGCCATTATCAAAAGCACCATCCATCAATGGCATCATTGCTATCAGCATCACCACCACCACCACCACCATAATCATTATCATCTTCATAGAGCATCACCATCATTATCATAGACATTGTCACTATAATTGTCATTATCATTATCATCATTGGTCAGCATCATCAGTTGAGCATCATTGAGGTTTTGTTATGTCACAAATAATACAAAGATAACCTATTTCTTAACAGATTGCAAGAGAACATGGTATTCGCTTTTTAGAAACTAGTGCTAAGACAAATGTGAATATTGAGATGGCGTTTAATGCTTTAGCAGAAGACATTCTTACAAAACAACTGAACAAGGACAATGAAGAACCATCTAACAACATTCGTGTTGATGACCAAAGGGACCAGAAGAAGGGTTGCTGTTAAGTTAAAATTACATTTCCATCTCCCCAAGGACAGGGGAAAAGGTCATAATGACCCCCCCAGTGTTCTTATTGGGTACTACTGTATAAGTTCTGGCAAATCCTAATGCCTGATGTTGTTGGAGTGTATAGTTGAATATGGCACTCTGTAATAATGCACTTGATCTCATTAGATTGAAAAGGAAAGGCCTTTAACATCAAGTTTACACCTATTTTCATAATGACACGACCTAGGCCACTGGGATTTTGGCTTCTGTCAATCAAAATAATTACTAACTCAAACTGATGAAACTTTGATCAGGGGAAGCCTATAACCCAGACTTTTGCAGTAGTAGCTCAGTGTCTGGGTTGGGTAATTTTGAAAATAGTTGTAATGGTACCCTATATTTCATGGTTAGAATGAAAGATCATGATTACATTTTAAGTCTCATTTGCAGGCATTTTTTGTTTTACTCCTTATTAATGTGGTGTTTAAATTCAGCATTTGTAATCTTGGTGCTTTGTTTGGGAGTATTTTTGATTTAATTAATCCTTAATGGCTGCAGAAGAGACTAAATTTCCTTAGAAACATTCCTTTAAATAACATTAATCACATCATTCAAACTTTGACCTCTCTTGATCCTTCAACCTTGCCCTCTTTTGGTCCTAAAACAAAGGGGACTCATGAATAAATAATATGGATGCTTCTAAGGATTGAGAGAAACCTTTTTTGAAAAAATGAATAGAAATAAATTCACTAAGGAAGTTTGTTTTGTTTCTGGACAGTTCTAACCCCAGACACAAAAAAAACTATTTATATTTTCACAACATAATAGTAAACTTATTTTATTGTTCATGTTCACTGGTCAAAATAACTCTCTGATTGTTGCATAACCTTTGATGTTATTTTCCAGTTCATTTGTTTACTTTATGAATATCAGGGGCGGATTTAGTGGGGCCAAGGGGGCTGTGGCCCCCCTTTTTCTTTTCAGGAGAGTTTTCTAATGTCTGAATAAAAAAGTCAAGAATGTGTTTCTGGTTATTTACTTGTGGCATTTGACTTTATTTTTTGCTGTCAGGTGTATCATCTCACTCATGATCTACAAATGTTTTCAAAAGTGTTTCTGCATTAGGATGGGGAGTACAGTGTCGGAATTTCATAACTCCCCCCACCCCATTCTGGATTTCCTGGATCCGCCCCTGAATATGGTAGTTCATGGTGTGAACCATTGATTGGGGAATGAAATAACAGGATAGGGCCACCATGTTGGATTATATAATAAAAATGTTTTGTAAATTTGACCAATATGGTGGCCATGAGCTAGACAAATGAAAACAAATTCAAAAATAGACAGTTCCAGCCACCTTATCTCTTGGACCTGGACAAGTATCTGGATTATTTTGTTTGAGGATTCCCCCACCCTTCTCTCCCTAGGAAATAACTACTTTCATTATTTTAGATAACTAAGGAAAATTCATTGTGTGAATACATAGCAACTATGTTAATACCTACAACAATCCATTGATAATAAAAGCTAGATTAATGTATTGGAAACGGTGTTGTCCTCATTACCATTTTATTTTTTGAATTTTCCATTTAGACTTATAAACCTAGTTATTTTGGAAATTAAACGGGTTATAGTGTTGACAAAATTGTATTTAACATAACTTGATAATCAAATTTCTATATGTATATTGATACAGTTATACACCCTACAAACGACTGTCCAACACGGAGAAGGTGTGTTGATTTTTTTAATAAATAGCAATTCAAAATTTGGAAAGGTCTTTGGTTTTGTTATATATGCAGTTTCATCCTGTTTATGCCTTTTTGTATTACTTTCAGGTACCTGTTCCCCGTTTAATCTGAAACGCAATAGTCCTTTCCCAAGATATGGTTGAGTGGGGCCTGTACTTGCCAAAGTCTCGATTTCATTAGCATAGCAGTTTCTTCTTGGTGTTATGTAAATTATAGAGTGATTTTCCTTCGATCATGAAAGAATAGGCAAACTAATAGTTAGTAGTAGACTCTAAAACTATTGTTTTCTTTTGTTCTTTATCAACTAGTACAAACTATATAGTCATTTTTCTTTCACGGTCGAAGGAAAATCACTCTAGTATTATTTAATTAACAACTCTTCTTTGCTTTATTGTTTAATCATCCCGAAGTCCATTGTACATGGTTCGTACGGGTTTTGGAAAGTCTTGAAAAGTTTTGGAAATTGATAATGCATTTTTCCAGGACCTGAAAAGTTTTGGAAAATTCCTTTTTCGACCACTAGGCTATGGAAAAGTTATGATTTTTTTGTCGGTTGTCCAGCTCCTACCTTGCAAAGAACTGTTTTCGTTGTATTAATTAAAAACGCCGATGTTGTTGTTGTTGTTGTTTTTTGCCTGCTGCAAATCAATGCCCGCTGGCACTTTTGGTCAGCAGTTTTGGAAATTTAAGTCAATAGGCTTTGAAAAAGTTTTGGAAAAGTTTTGGAAGTTTTCACCAAAGAATCTGTAGAACCATGATTGTATCAGATTAGTACATAGCTCAGTACACGATGGTACGTAATGAAATCGAGGCATTGGCAAGTACAGGACCGCCCATTCACTCAACCATATCTTGGGAAAGGCCTATTCAGAGTGGGCGGGTAACCATCACTCCCCGTCGTGAGTGGCACTTCCGTGAGGTTCCCTCCACACACATCACCACTACATTTAATATCTACAGCACACAACACTCAACTCACATGTTGATTTTTACGGAGGGAGGAAGACGGAGAACGGGAGCAAAGCCTTCGTGGCAAGGGAGAGAACAGCACAGTAACAAACTCTACTCACATGTGGCGTCCGCAGGACTCGAACCAGCGACACGACCCGTTGGACTGAAAGCTATAGGGGAGAAGCAACGCAACGTCCCAATGCCACACCCTTTTTGCTCCCCGCCAAGAAACGAAGGCTACGGGCGAATCCAAATAAGTTTGAGACAGCTTTTTCGCTGTTACATCAGCCACACAAACAGTGGCACTGGATTCGCCCCCTTTTCTTAGAACGATCGAGAATGGTTTGAAAGGCGAGCCTGGCAAGCAGATTCTTCTCATTTATATCTGTATAAAGTCCACGCCTCTCGTTTGGACTTTTTTCTTTGATTTAGTAAAATGATAAAATCGATCATGGTTCGAAAGTATATCAGAAGGTGTGTAACAGCTGTTGCTAAGCCTTGAATGGGTCTTAGGACTGCACACTATACATGAATGGAGAACCGCCGCCATCCGCAAACCACGCCCTTGGGCTTAATACTAATATCTATAACTTAAGCCGAAGTGATGACAAGTAAAAGAAAGTGGACGTCTATGATGTGTACCGTTTCCTCTCTTCTATGGAGTTTTGCACGGAATACACTCGTGCGCACCCCAGATAACCAAAAGTGGCCACTGGGATGACAGGGATGAAAATAAATTTAGACGAAAAGTTTGATGCCACGTTCAACGCTTTTCCTCGGTGCAGATGTTTTGAAAGTCGAATCATATGTTAGAAATGGCTGTTCTGAATCAATGAATTTTTCTCGTGTTAGAAACAGAGTTGCGTGTTATACAGGCCTCCCACGAAGTGTGTAATTGGGATTTTAGTGCTCTTTTTGCAGTGGTGGTTGCACTTCACATACTTTGGAAAACCCACTAGGGTTTATCAGTGACTGTGTGTAGACTGCAAGCCCACAATACAACCACACAGCACACGCCCACATGACGGATCCGGCTATGTGAAAATCTGGCAGAAGATGACTTTAACTTGTGATGAAGTGGCTAGAAAATATACGGCCGACCCGTCGCTTGATGCTAGGTGATTTTACTGGATACATTACATTCGGTGCAAGAAATATGTACATCTTACATATGTTTCGTTTGTTCGTGCTTATTCGAAACACCGGTGGAAACATTCGGTCCGTAACCGCTAGTCTAATTTGCCTCCGCATCAATTGTACACGAAGGAAAGTCTAAGGAACCACGACGTATACATATTGTGAGGTCATCAAGTTGACATGACGTCATAAAGTTAACCTCGGTCGGGTCACTGACTGGTACACTATACGTGGTAATTTCCTGCAAGGACACATCATAGATGTTTGTATATATTGCTTCACAATATAAACACGTACGCTTCGCTCGCTCATTCGTAGATCCAGTTATAAAATATTTCTCTCTTGTGTTGTAAAATGGCGGGAAAGTCGTACATCGAAAAAATAATACAGTTGTTAAATGTCTTTTACCATGTTTGATTTTGAGTTTTATTCATTCTTGATCTTTCTTTCAATTGATTGAAATCACTGACTGGACTACCTTTGAGCACAAATAAACAAGGTTTGGCTTCAACACTGAAATGCTACTGACCCAAGTATCCGCTGTAGTATAGCCTTGGGAGACTAACGTGCTTAAAATTTATTCACAGACACTGGTAAAAAGAACAGCAAATTATCATAACAAAACAGTTATTGAAAACAAAAAGAACCGCAGGATTTCAACCTGAGGAATTAAATTAAGACGTCGGATGAAACTGAAAAGGTCAGCATTATGTACTGGCATTTTTGCTTTATATGGCAAGAAAAGTTTCAGCTTAATTTATGCTTAACGAGAAACTAAATGAGAAGTTGTTTAAATGATGAGGAAATTTGATTTTGGTTCTAGTTATAGTTGCAGGCCATCAGCTGTAAAAGCTCTATTTTCATATGACAGCTTTTCATTTTCAGTGTGATAACTGAGGATTCGTAAGAGTGACAATAATAAGTACTCTTGACGAAACTGAAAGTAATGTATAGTTATTTTCATTTCGCTCTGCCAAAAAAGACAATAGTTGGGCACTTCAAGTTCTTGCTACTCAAAATCATACAATTTTCATGCTTGTGCGATGTGTAAAAGATAGCGTTACTTAGGACTTCCGGTTAGTCAACCATAGCGGAAATGCGACGCATTCATTCGCGCCCTGCTTCCCATACTGCCTATCGGCCTTGTCACCGCCATTTTGAGTCCGAATTACAAGGAGGGAAAAATAACTTTTGGAAGTGCTGCGGATTTTTCTTTTCGTTTTCTAATATTCTCTTTTGGTTTTGTTCAGACTCGAGGAATCGAAAGCCCAGCCTGGTAACGTTAAGGGAACCTGAAAGATCAGCTTCATTATTTGAACAAAAAATAACGACTCAGAGAGGATGATAAAATCCTGACGCAAAAAATTTAATAATAAGTCAAAAACTCGAACGGAAGTCAGCAAGATCCTTACTTTACCAGTCGAAAAACTTCAAGAACAACGTGAAATCTCGACTATATCGTCTTTTTAGAGCCTCGAGAGCTTATACCGTTATGTTATGAGGGTTGAAAAACTGTACTGAGTTGACAGAGATTTGTAAAATGTCTCGGAATTCTAAGAGGCACAGCTCGAACCGCGGCTCGACAGGATCTGAAATTGCTCGTTCGACTTTGAAAGTTTTTCTGTCAAATGGAGATTCAAGGTCTGTAAAATGTGGCGAAGCGACCGATATAAAGGTGGGTTAAAAGACTGGAAAGTAGCTTTGCAGTTTAAGCCTTTTTTTTTAATTTGTACCCAAACAGTTGGAAATCTTGTAAATTGAAAGAAGCAGTGTTCAAGTTTGTCTTTATTTAAGCTTAGATATTTTCACGATCGCTTCAAAATTATTTGTCCCTTAGACCCCGGGCCCCTTCAATTATAAAGTCCTCAGATATAAATTGGGTATAGTTATAAGTGCGTTTTTTCTTTAAATTTTTGTTTATTAAGTGATATATAAGGCTTAAGGTACTTAGATAAAATATAAATAAGAGCACTCGAACATTGAAGACCCTTTCCCTCCCCAAGCTTTTTAGTTTTGCCCTTCCGTAAAACGGAAAGAAAGTTCGTCTTTTTTAAAAGATGTACCCAATTTTGTTTTGCTGTTTAAATGTTATTCAAATAAGAAATGCTATCCATGCTGTTGTGTAGTTCTAGAGGCATAAATTAAGAAGAGAAAAACACAAAAACAGCACCAGACTTTAGTTGTGTTGTTTAACTGGCTGTGAGAGTTTAATATCCATAATAAATATAAACATTAATTAGTCGGCGAGGACGTAAATAAAAAGATGAACCAAAATCGAAATTCTAGCGTTCGCTAGCCAAATTGTCCTTTTACTAAAGATGCCAAATAATCCTTTTACTGAAGATGCCCGGAATCGAATATTTTTGCAATCTGATTCCCTTAACTTTAGCTTCAGAATCAGATAAGATCTTCGTGTTTAAGAATATTCCGTAAGCCAAAGCTTGCATTGTTTTGTCCTTTCTACCGCGCTAGCGAAAGGGTTCCAATGTTTTGATGGGTAAGTAATTTGCGGTTTTATAAATCTCGGCCATCAAGGTGTTGTAGTTTCTTTTCTACTTAGCGGTTCCATCCATCATTATATTTTCGTGTCTGGATCGTTCTGCTTTTTATTGATGTACAGCGCTTCTTCCGACATGACCTCTCGGACTGTCCCGTGATTTAATGGATATAATATTCTGTGTGTTTTCATAGGATCTGGTTTTTAGCTGTATCTAGGGGTCATCTAGACACCCGAGAGCAAGCCAGATCTTAGCTCTATATAAAATCATCTCGATTTCCCTTATCCAAACACCTTCATAAATCAGTACTATGAACCAAGTTAGCTGCTTCACTAGAATTCTTAAGCTTATTAAGAACTGTTATTGGAAACACAGATTATGACAAATCAATGTTGTTGTGGTTTTTATGTTTGTAAATAAGCTTATTACTAACATTGAATTTTTCTCTGGGTTTTATTTTTGTGCTTTGATTTAACAGTATTCATTGTTTACTTGAACACAACGTAACTTTATTACCCCTTCATCCATACAGTGCCTTATTATCTACAGGCATTCAACCAAAAGTAAAGTGTACAATGTATCTACAGACTTAGATTATATACGAAGGAATCATGCGTAAACTGGTCAAGGAGAACATCTGACATAAAATACACTATAGCAAGAGATTTCAAAATATCAAAGTTGAAAAGCTCTAAAAAAATAAAATCTTTATTTACAGTGTGTTACATTTAATAGGATAGTTATTCCTGAGATATAATTAATTTTTGTAAACAGGCTTTTGAACTAATTAATTTTTGAATAGCCCAGTTGAAGTGAAGTATGTATGCCATTTCATCCTAAGTATACCGAATGTTTTAAATGAAAAACTGGAATTGAAAATTGGAAAACTATCCCCCTGTCCCACACTGTAAGAAGTACCAAGCTATTTGAGTAATCATGAGAAACTAAATGCTATTGAAGTCTATTTTTGTCAGTGGCTAATTGCAAATTATCCTTTTTAATCCCATGCTTATCATATTTATTTTTGATTTCCTAGTGACGACATATTTGCTGTACATTTTGTTGGACAATGGAAATATTTAAAGTGCCTATGACCCATCTGACAATATTCTCAGTATCCGGTCAGTATAGATTTTACATGAGGTGAGCTGTTC
>JAAAQI020119217.1:0-15795 GCA_011800005.2 Stichodactyla mertensii
CATACTGCGCCTCAGCTTTCAAGGGAATGTCTCGGGGGTATGGTTAGTGTGTTCACCGATTTTTTGCATAAATTATCATGGCAGACCCGGGTTCGAATCCTGAAATGGTCACATCTTTTTCTTTTTCTTCTTCTTCTTCTTTTTTCCTTTCATTTCCTTTCATTTTCTTGTGTGGTTTTAAATGCGGCAATCAAGACAAGCTTTTTGTCTGAAGTTTTTGGTCCTCTGTACAGTATAGCCATCTCCTCGACAAGATTACACTCTACACTGTTTTATTAATTCTCTACGAATTTTTACTCCTGGAATGTCTTCTTCCTTAAAATATTACTTTCTTTGGACACGTTTAAACACTCTGATATTAATGCAGACGCAATTTTTTCGTGTCCTTCCAAACAATCCACAGATGCTTTGCGAACGCGACTCAAACCCAGGCCTCCGCCTTATACGAGAAAAGGAATACGAGCATGACGATCATTTTTTGGTTATGGCAGCGTCTTTCAGGTAATGCCTACGAGCTGTGATCGAGCTGGTATCAGTTGATATTTGCTGATGGAGAAAATACAATAGATTTCATTTCGTTCAAAGACCAAATCGATGCGCACATACACTTGTATCACACATCTATTCACCTGTTCGTTACTCGAAGTGAATCGCGTGCACTAAAGTTAAGCGCTGCTGAATTCAGTTCGATTCTTTAATTACTTACTTTTGAAATCTCTCTTATCCAATCTATTTATCGTCTTCGTTTTGTTTTTGTTTTTCGTCAGTAAACGTAATATTTAAGAGTATTTATCTTGTTTCTTTTAGCAAACCTTTCAGTACCGGTTTATAGCAGACCCTCCAGGTACTCACTGGTATCATTCCCACTTCGAGATGCAGAAGGCTGACGGACTGTTTGGAGCTTTAATAATCCATCGGTAACTACACAGCAATGACTGTGAAAAAATACGAAACGTGCCGCATGTTAATCTGACGTCACCATGATCGAGTATTCTGATTGGATGAGAAATATTCGTGCGCCTTGATTGGCCAGCGGATTTCGTCTTGTTACCGTGATATTTTCACAGTTTAGAAAGTTCTAGAAAGTACTGAAATTCACATAGCCTCCCTACCTCATACATTATGAACGCTCCTTGATATTTTACAGATCACTTCCTCGTGTCCCGTATTTCGTCATGATGTTCTCTGATTGGTTCCTGAAGCACTCTACTGAAATCGAAATCTCGAGTCCTTTACGGATACAGAGAAGAGGATATGGAGACATGTTCTATGCGGATGAAAAGAGAAGTAAAGATTTTATCGGTTTCATTATGTTATTTCAAATCTTATACTTTTCAAGACTTGTTGGAATAACATAAACAAGAAGAAAAAGTCTATTTGGGTACCAGGCCAGGAGAAAATTGGTTCTTGAACATCACGTGATTAAATGTCTTTAGTCACATGACAAGCTATTCTTAGATTCTCAACCCAGTCTTTCTCAAAAAGTCTCGTGTTCAAAATTATCCTCTTATGCTACATTTGTCACGTGCTTTGATTTGTCACATGACAAGCTACTTTTAGATTCTCAACCCAGCCTTTCTCAAAAAGTCTCGCCTTCAAAATTATCCTCTTAAGTTGCATTTGTCACGTGCTTTGTATTGTTACATGACCTGCTATTTTTAGATTTCTCGTACCAGCCTTCTCCCAAGCGTTCAAATTCGCACCATTTTTTAATCCAATCTCAAGTTTCTTTTTCAATATCCCTTCTGTTGTTGATAGGCTACATGTTTGACGGCACACTCGAAGGTCCAATCCACTACTGGTCAGGATTGGTCAATGGCAAGGGTCGCCATGGCAACAAGGCTCCTTTAAGTGTGTTCAATGTCAAGCCGGGCAGGAAATACGTCATCCACATGATCAACACTGGACTTTCCTATCCTTACAGGTCCGTAGAATTTAGATTAGATTTTTGTGAGGGATGGGTGAGTGGGTGCGTGACTGATTGAGTTGAGGGACGGGTGGGTGGGTGCTAGTGCGTGGTCAACGTCTTTGTGGATACTTGAAAAGTCGGCCCGAGTTTGTCTTTGTTCGTTTCCAGTCCTCAACCGAGGACTGGAAACGAACTCGTGCCGCACGGATTTGTGGGGCTGAATTTACCGGACAACATCAAAAGAGTATTGCTATCTTGCTTTCGATTTTGGGGTTGATTTTGCGGACATGAGTTCGTGTCCAATCTTTCTTATAATTTTGGAAAGGCGAATTGAAAAACACATTTACCCATAAAAGCCCACGTGTTTTACAATTACACTAGAATATGATCCTTTTTCGCCAGATTCTTCTTAGATCAACACGAGATAACAGTAGTGGAAAGCGATGGTCATCGGGTCAAACCTCTACAAATCGACTCTGCTATCATTTTCCCTGGAGAATCCTACAACTTCGAATTCACAGCCAATCAGAAGCAAGGTCGATACTGGATACGAGGCGTGAACATGAGGACTTCAGTTGTACTGGGTGGGCCACCGGACGGAGAGCTGTGGGACGCTCTAGCTATCTTACAGTATGAAGGAGTGGAAAGCAATGATGATCCAACGACTGAAGAACGAAATTGTACGACAGATAAACCGTGTAGGGTATTGAACTGTCCATGGGATATCTACAGCAAGGTGAGTAGATTTAAGGTAGTTCCGGACCCTTGCTACTGCGCATCCCCCGCGCGCATCCGAGCGCGCGCACTTTTATTGAAGAATATTGGCTTTAACGTGGGGAGTCTGGGCACTAGTGTGCCAACGATCGTGAAGCGTAGAAACTCTAGTTTTAGCGCAGAAAAATAACATTTTATCGACCAAACTGTCGAAAAAGATTTATAAAAAAACTATTGTGCACCGTGCAAAGTAGGTGCTTATTCTCAATTTTTTCAATTTAAAGAATTTTATCGATCTAGAAGGCCAGCGAGAATATCGCTAAAATCGCGTTGTATTTGGGGTTCGTTTTCGAAGACTTTTCTCTTTTGTTGTTCTCTAACTTGAAATAATACGGTGACCCCCTGTTTTTTTGCTTTTATTTAAGGCTTTATTTACTATTCTTGCGATATAGAAAATAAAAATACTATGTCTATTGACGAGATCATCGTCAATTTTCCACATTTTTACAATCCTGTACTCGGGGGTATGGCGGTGCCTTTATATTTTGGAGTTAATAAATTTTTGGTTTGATCGAAACGATGGAGTTCGAGCCTGTGTACTAGTATAATCTTTTCTTTTCTTTTCTTTTCTTTTTTTTTTTTTATCTTTTTTTTTTTTCGCTTAGTTTTTATAATATTTTCTAATATTCTGTTCTTATGTGGTTTTCTTCCAGCTTTGGTACCCTAATCGAGTTTGCATTCCTGTATCAAATCTCTCTCTCGACACATCTTTCTACGATCCAAAAAAAATACCCAACACAAAAAACGACGAAGTTCACGAAGTTTTTCTCAACTTTGGCTTCCCGATAGGCGCTGCAGTGAACAATAGGAGAATGATCACACCACGCGCGCCTCTGTTTCAAAGTCCATCCACGTGGGGTCTCACGAACTGTGCACGTGATTGCGATGAGAAGGGATGCTGGTGTACTCATGTGGTTGAGCTGCCCCCTAAGAAAACTATTCAAGTTGTTCTTATGGCGTACAAAGGTGCCAAACTCGGTCATCCAGTTCACGTACATGGACACAGCTTCCAGGTATGAGTTACATGTCCCATTGGAGCGGCTTTGGTAAGTAGCCGTACCTTAGCAGTACAATAGTGTGTCGTAGTTGTAACTACGCTTTGTGACTGGATGACTTTCACGAAAACAATAGGAAGCCATTTTAGTGTTACTGCATACTCTACCGTGTACGTGCTGTAAGTCAATACCGTAGGTTTCCCTTTTGTTATACGATAATCATTCTTATGGGAAGCCATTTCAGTATTACTGCATACCGTACCGTGCGCGTGCTGTAAGTCAGTACCGTAGGTTTCCCTCTTGTACGATAATCATTCTTATGGGAAGCCATTTCAGTGTTACTGCATACCGTACCGTGTACGTGCTGTAAGTCAATACCGTAGGTTTCCTTTTTGTTATACGATAATCATTCTTATGGGAAGCCATTTCAGTGTTACTGCATATCGCACCGTGTGCGTGCTGTAAGTCAGTACCGTACATTTCCCTCTCGTACGAAATCCGCTCTGATACAACTGTCATATCCGTTTTTCTTATTGTACAAAAATCTAACTAATCATCGTCACTATACCATTTTAGGTCCTTAAGATTGGTTATCCAATACAGAATCAAACATCAGGCGAAATACTGCGAGATAATCCTGACATCGTGTGTGAAAATAACGCCTGTACAAAACGCCACTGGGCAGCAGGTCACCCAAAGGACCTAAACTTTGACAATCCACCATTGAAAGACACTATAATGGTGCCATCTTATGGATATGTGGTGGTGAGGTTTATCAGCGACAACCCAGGTAAAATTCCGGACAAAACAAGAAGATTTCGTCATTTGTGGAAATCACGAGACTTTCAATAGGCCCCTTGCAGCACGTCGGAATGCAGCTGAATTTGGAGGGCAAGAAAAAAGAATCTCAACACCAGAAACCTATTGTCTTGCCCTCCAAATTCAGCTGCATTCCGACGTGCTGCAAGGGGCCTATTGGCAAGCTTTTGCGCTCAACCAACGAAAATACGAAAATGTTTGAAATTGAAAATGTTTCTACCTTTTTCAATAGCCAACGTCCGAGTTCTCAAAGAAGATGCTTGAAAGCGAGGCTCCGTTCAAAATTACCCTTGGTGGCTTGAAACAAGTGAAATTTCTTCGAGTCGTAGAAAAAAGATTGACAACGAACAACTCAGCCATTTCGAACTACCAAAGCGTGATTTCGCACGAAGCCTGGCCTTCACGCATCTTTTTCGATAACGAAGTAGGCTATTGCTACACCAAAAGCATGCGCATACGCACTAGGCAAAAACCTCATCTAAATTCGCTACTTTAACGTTACCTAGGTTACTGGTTTGTTCATTGTCACGTGGGTAACCACCAAGCTGAGGGAATGGCCCTAATGTTTAACGAGTCGTTCGTACATCAACCACCGGCTCCCCCCGGATTTCCTACCTGTCAAAAGTTCAGCCTCGACCAGAGTAGTTTTAATGCGATGTTGGATAGAAACAAGAAGTGCTTGAAAGATGAGTGTTCGCGTGTACAGGCTCTAGAAAATATGGAGAACAAAGAAAAAGATCAATGCCAGGTGACTTTATTGGTTACTTATTTATTGCGCAATAAACTCATTGTATATTCGATAAAAAGACAAATACGAAAAAAGCTTTTTCGAGACCTTGAATGACGGCAAATTCACTTCCAGTACAAGGTTTTAGTTTAACGGTGGTCTTCAGACATGAGCATTACACTACAAGCGCAGAATGGAACCGCGCTTTATATAATAGTTCACCTGCAGATATGAAATCTGCGAACTTTTATAAATACTTTCAAGGGAAGATCCAGGATATTTCTAAAGGGGTTAAATTTCAAGACTCGCACATGCGTTGGACCAGAAACTACTATACAGTAACAGGAATCACGCGAGAAACATCCAACACGACCAAAACACAACGCTGTGCATAATATCAACGGGGCTTAAAGTCACTAGAGAATAACGCAAATAATAACGCAAATAATAACGCAAATAATAACGCAAATAATGATAGAACAATCCAACGTAAAAGTGATTAAAAAATCAAACGTCAAGACTAGATTGGTTTTTTGAGTGATTAATAACGTATTTAATGGAGTTTCCTACAGAAGAGGGATGACTAGTCACTCACTTCTCCATCCCTGGATCTGTCCCTGACTTTTTAAACCGTGTCTAAATAAATAAAGTTTATTAATAGGACAATAAAATGACTTTTGGAGGGCATATTGTTTATTTGCGCCCGCGTAGTGTCATTTGCGGCCCGACCGTAGCGAGGGACGCAAATGGCACTACAAGGGCGCAAACAAACAATATGCCCGACAAAAGTCATTTTATTATCATTATTATCAATAAACAAGGCCAAACTATAAGTGGCTAGAATCCATTTGATGACAAACCAAAGTCCAATCACCAGTAGGGCCGATAATGTCATTAGCAGCCCGCTCGAGTTATTTGCGGCCCGCTGAGCGCGTGTTTCCAAGAGGGCAGTTTTCTGTTTGGCCGCGTCTATTGGTAATAATCATTCATCATTCATCATCAATTCCGGTCTGACGTAATATCTTGTTCTTCAGGACACATGGATTTACATATTGGTCACGTTTTGTGCCATTATCTGTGCGGTTCTGGCCCTGGTTGTCAATATCATCCTTTGGTACTGTCTGACACGAAGGATGGCCAGTGAAATTTCCAACGGAAATCTCCTTCATCTCAGTGGAAAAGCAATGTAAAGAAGGACAAACTCATCAGCACACCATGGAAGTTGATGGGATTCGTCTGTGATTTGTTGTTCAATTTTACGTTTCTTTTTTTAACAAACGATGCATCTTAAGAGCAGATTTCGTAAGACTGTGACTAACTCAAGGACATGTCCTGCCGTGCTATAATTTCGATGGATGAACACTCATCTCGCACGCTGTGATTGGCTCAATAATTCTGTAATATGACGGTGCTGTGCGCCTTTAAATTTCACATTCACAAGGCCAGTTGACACTTTTGTCAATTTTCTCGCGCGACTTGAGCTGCTATTTTATGGCGACAGATCGCGACACAAGTCACCACCAATTCGAAGGTGCACGAAATTTAGTGCAAACACGCGCGATTTGAGTTGCTCGGATATAAATTCGCCATTGAAATCGTCCCTGAAGTCGCGCGTAAAAAGTGCCGCTAGTTTAAACAGGCCTTTACCAAAATTACTCTAGTTTGTACAATATTGATTAAATTCTGGTTTGTAATATATAACGATAAGCACCTTTTTATGAATAAATGCACATTTTTTAAAATCAGAGTTTTGTTAGTTTTAATTTATATTCCGGAAAAAACCCTTTGAAGTAAACGTCAGAATCAGGAGGGGAGGGAGGTGCTTCTTATTATTAGTTGTAATTTTAAACATTCTTTCATATTAGCCTCTAAATCGTACATTTTAGAAAAGAAATCATATGATCTGTTGACCAGAAGTGAATATTTAATTCGTAAAACTAAAACACGTTTTTTAATACCAAACATGTTTCGGCGTACAAATCGCCATCATCAGTGGGTTAATAGATGTTGCATTAGTGAACTAGAATTTATGGTGATAAAGCACGTGAAAATGTAGTGCCTAAATAGAATAATAACTATAGTTTAAAGCAACCTAGATTACACAATAAGGGCCAGTTTAGTATGTGTTAGTTGTTGAATAGAAGTTGTTAGAAAAGAAATCCCTGACATATATACACGACCCAAACGTACAGGGACATTTATGACTTTTTGAAAGAAATTACTGGAATATTTTATATTTAGAGAGACTGGAGTTTGTACTCGAAGAATATTGAAAATTTCTGATAAAAACAGCATAACACAGAAGTTATTTCACAAATGCAGAAAATTTTGGAGTGCGCGTGGAAAAACTGTTAAAATTGCCATAAAATGTATGGTTTACCGGATTTTTCAGTAATTAGCATAATTAGTAATAATTACAATCAAAACAATAATTCTATTTCGTCACTTCCGCTTATGATTGTGTCTCGCGCTACCATCACCATGGCAACAGTGTATGTGTAATTTCTCTTTTGCCGACACATGACTTGATGTTCTTTCCAAAACCTCGTTTTTTCCTTTAAATTTCTCCCTGTTATCTACTCTCAGGCCTTAATACTCTGTCAAGATGACAGAAGTAATGTATGGACTTGTGTCTGAGGCTAAAAAGAATCGATTTTCGTCGATTCCAAAGCTCACAGAAGAAGGTAAAAAAGGAGTGTTTCAATGGTTGATTGTTCTTTCTGGCTACAACACTTGACTAAAAGACTTTGCGGCTTTTTCTTTTTGCAGATGTTGTAAACGTTTGGGATAACGTTTCTCAGTTTATTATAAGGCAAATGAAGCTTCAGAAGGTAAGATAATCGCGATCGCGTAACTTTTGTGTTAATTAGGAGTGTTCGATTCGAATCTTTACATGCAACGCGCTGATTCAATAATCAATTATGTCTATATCAATTCTCAACTTTTATTAAAGTATTTTGATATTTTTATTATATAGGGAGTCGTGATCCCTGGTCTTGGAATCTTCACATTTTCTCAAAGGAAGCTAGATGTTGGAAATAACAAATTTATATTAATTCAACGACCTGTTTTCATTCTTTCGGAGAAGTTTGCCATGACACACGGCTTGTCGAGTCCTAAACAATACACCACAGGTAAAGCCCAAGTACTCGTAAATAAACATAAACATCTATAGAAATTATAACATCTTTATAAGATTAGATCTCTGAATGGAGCTTATTTGAAGACTTCTTTGTGTTACAAAAGATAAGTTATAAGCTATCGATGTTTTTGGTTTATGGATAAAATATTAACTGTGCGTGGTGACAGTTTTCTGAAGATTTATTATCGCTGTTTTTGATCAGTTATTGTTGCTAGTTAACACAGACATGCAAACACTATCATTGTCTACGATATTATATACAATATTCATTGCAATAATATAGAATTCTCTGTCTCCATGCTTCACGTTATTCCTTTATTATGCGTACCTATGAATAGCCATAAAAAATAAATCTTGTTCCTCTTAAATCTTAAAGGAAATGTACATTTTTAAAGATTTTTGGGCATCTCTTTCTATTCATACTTTTCTCTACTCATCTAGTTTTATTTTGAGAAGAATTTTTGACTTTTAAATAGACCTTTCCAAAAGCACAATTTGAAATTTTAAGTATATTTTTGACAGTATAAATGATATTTTGTGCAGCTAAAAAATCCATACCTCATCCATTAAGGGTGGCTGATTTTAGACTTTCCTATATACTGAAATTTCAGAAAGGAAATGCTAAAATATACCCTCCTCAGACCCTCCCCACCCCTTGAAAATTCCAATCCCCCTCCATGGGGGAGGTATGGATATTTTCTGGTACTACACAATATACCCTCCTCAGACCCTCCCCACCCCTTGGAAATTCCAATCCCCATCCATGGGGGAGGTATGAATATTTTCTGGAACTGCACAATGTATCCCACCTCAGACAATCTTTTGCAAACTCTTCAACTAAGTAGATATATATTATTTTTCCTTATTTGCAGGTCAAATTCCAGTTGTCCAGTTAAACTTTGCAGCCTTATCAAATGAAACACCTTTTGACAGAGACAATGTAGAGAGCTGTGTCAAAGAAGTCTTACAAGCACTCAGTAGATCCATTCAAGCAAAGAGAAACGTAGAATTTCATTTTAGTGGGATGGGTAGACTGTCTTTTAGAGATTCAAAGGTCAAGATGAAGTTTTATAAGGATTTTATCACAAGTATGGATGGCTCAGAAAGCCTAGTCCAAGCACTTGCAAATGTAAGTGTCTGTCGTGTCAATGAATTTTATATAAGTGCAATTATTTTGATCTGTATTACATGACTATTCTAATAATCCACAGAGACCTGGCACAGCAGATTCAGTAATATCTGAAGCATTTTTCACACCACGACCTCACACTAGTAACACATTGATTTTACCAAGGTATGCATAAATCATGTTACACAATATACCCTCCTCAGACCCTCCCCACCTTTGGAAATTCCAATCCCCCTCCATGGGGGAGGTATGGATATTTTCTAAATTAAACTACATAATATATCCTCCTCAGACCCTCCCCTCCCCTTAGAAATTCCAACTCCCCAAGGGTTATTTTCTCTTAACCCTGCTTGCAGGGTAATATTTTCACTAGTGAAGATATGAAAAAGTTATGTACCAAATGTCCCGGATGTACGCACGCGTCCTAAAAACATTTTCCCGCCAGTTTAAAATTAAACTTACGTTTTTATTTTAGTTTGCCTCAGTTTGTCCATATAATGAAAAGAACATTACACGTTGGCTTGAAGATATGACTTTTATTTTCTCGTGTTAAAAACAACATTTTATTCGCTTGCCGCGCTCGCTCGTAAAATTTTGTTTTCACCACTCGAAAATAAAATTCATATCTTCAAGCCACTGTGTAATATCCTCTATATATTTCAAATCGTTAACCCAAGGATTGAACCAGGAGCAGGTAAGGATGGTCCAAAACAAGAACAGGGCATGGAAACTATAGCTGAACTGGATGAAAATGTGACTGGAATGCCTGTAGAAGACGTACCTAACAACAAGGATATCCTAGCAGCTGAATCCTGTGTAAAAGAAGCCATTCCTACAGTTGAAATTCTTATGGGAGAACCGCAAAAAGAAGAACAAGGTGAGATTAGTTGAATGTAGTCTTGGGTACCCTGTGGTGAGCCTGCGCTTCTGATACCACAGGGACCCCAGGCTTGGATTTTGTGAATATTTTAAAAATATGGAAACAAAAATGCTGTAAAATTTTTGTATAGAATTTAAATACCCTCTAGAGTATTCTTAATAACTTTTTAGGAAATCTCTCCTTGCAAAAACATGGAAACAGAAGTACAAGCTTGGGCTCCCTGTGGCTAATTAGATAATAAAATCAGCTGATATATATTTCCACAGATATTGCGCAAGACCTCTCTTTCCAATGTTATGAAATTAATAATCTTTATCAGGGAAACTTTTTCATAAAAATGTGATTTTTAAAAAGATCTAAAATTGCACAGACAAGGGCGTACGCGCAGATGTTTTTTTTTAAGAATAATTTAGCAAAAACTACTTGCATTAATTAAACGTATTTTTAATATTTAAAATTGATTCTAAATTTAAGAACCTAGACTGTTTGTGCCCTAAGAGAATTCGAAGTGCCAAACCTTCAATTTCCCATCCAACATGCTTAGTATTTTTTGGACAAAATATTCCATGTGAAATTGAAGTTGTGATTCGTCTTTTTTTATACTGTTTTCTGTAGGAAGCAAAAACCATGGAAATTCTCTACTCTCCTGCTGTTTCCCAAAAAAACTGAGGCAAAACAAAGAAGCACTATTGGTTGTTATTTATTTAGAACTCTCCGAGAACTGTTGAAAAATTCACGAGTTAAAGTTATTCCACCCAATTATTAAAAGAAACCAGTCACCAAGGAGTTGCTTTGTGTAAACATAGGGAAAACGGCACGGAGTACTCGTGTCAGTCCTTGTATTTGCTTCGAAATCTTTCACCAAATTCAAAATAATTGGAGGATTAGTGTGGAGCTGTTAGAAATGAATGGTCTTAACACTTTTTCAAGAGTGTTAAATCTGTTGGATTATGCGAAAGACGACTGCAGAAGTCGTTCTTCCATACGAGATATCCATGGTAACGTTGATCCTTATAAACTTCGTCAAAGTATGTGTCGCTAATGACTGTAGATTTATAGTTAAGACTTACTACAACGGTTGATTTATTTTGTTTTGTATAAGATTTTTGACTCTTTTTATTTATTTTCAACGTTATAAACACGCAATTTTATCCTAACATCAACCAAAATTTCTTTTTTCTCGTCTTAGAATGTTTTAGTGATTATTATTGCTCCTCCTACATACTTAACAACCTTTACAAAATTATAATTTTCTTAGTTAACCATTGTATTGCCTTATTTTTTGCTGATCTTTAAAATTTAAGTGTCGTTGCCATGGTAATATCAGTCGTACGACACGCGATTTTTAGCTCTAAAAGCCAAAGCAGAAAAGTAATATTGTTAATATAATACTTAGATTTCAAGAGGGACTCTACCAGCCAAGAATAATGAAAAAACTTTCTGATATAGGCATCGATGTGAGGTATTAATTAGGTGTTAATAAGGAAATAGATGATGACGTCACCTTAAGGCTAGCATCATGAGAGAAACAGGTTACCAAACTTTGTCATTGACTACCACGTCCTACACGTTGGAAAGACTAAGCACTAAGACTTTGTAGGGCATTTACACGCCATAAAAAGTCTTCATCTGTTAAGCTTCCTCCTATTTCGCTACATGGACCAGCAATTCATTGTACAGAACAAGTCAAAAGAGAAAATGATCGCTTGCCCTCTATAAAACTACGATGCAGTTGTCTTACTAACAGCCCACACAGTATCCTGGTTCGGTTCTTCGGGCTGTTTCTGCTTACTTACGTAAGACGAAGTTCAACGTATCTGAAAAGGCTCGCTTCAGTTTTACTTTTTTTAGAAATTTCTGACTTAGTTTTGTGCGTTTATTGAATTATTTGATAACACCACTGTTCACGAAGACTGCGTTCTTTGTTAGCACAAATTTTTAACAAAACAATTTCGAATGAAAAAAAACTATGTCTGTCAGAAAAGCAGTCTTGATAAATAAGTTATTTCATTGCCTTCTAGTTCCACAAAAACCTCCCACTCGTCAGTCACCACAAACAGCTGCTCGTACCAGGTCTCCTCTAGCCACAGCCAAAGCAACAGCAGTCAGCTATGGGTTACCAGAGCAACCGTCGACAACAGTCAAGACTCTCCCACGGAAAAAGACGCCTGAAGCTTTGGCAAGTCAACGCCAAGATACCGCTCCTCTTGAGAGGACGATCGAGACTGGAGGAAAGCTAAGCGCTAATGATCTGTACGAGTTACCACGAAGCCAAGAAAAAGTGCAGATTGCTAAACCAGTTTCTCGTATGGAAAGCAGGTATGAATGACAATATCTTGACTTTCAAACGACTTCCGCTATGAACCAATCAAAAAGCACTGGATTAGATGTCGACCAATCACAGTCTTAGAATAGGGAAACCATTTAAGAGTCATTCTAGGAGTTGCGTTTATCGCTCTTGCGAAATAAATCCTAAAGTTTTGGTGTAAATTTTGATGCAAAAAGAAAAGAGGAAGTGCAAAAATTAAAATAATGACAACGTTATATTAATTATGTCTCTTTTTGTTATTTATTAGATGCTCTGTGCATGGAGCGCGTGGTGGACAAGAGCTGTGTTATCTTTGTCATCAACGAGCTGAAAAGAATGTACCTGTGTACTTACATGAAGAACGAAGACGAAAAGAACTCGAACAAGATCGCCTGCTTCAACAGTATCAACATCAAAAAGATTCTGAAGCTATTTTAAATGAACAGGTTTTGTTGGGATTGCTAAATACCTCTAAAGGCTCGTTTACACTAACAGTTTTATCGCGTGACTTGAGCGGTGATTTCAGTCGCGAATATATTGCAACCCAAATCGCGCGTTTTAGCACCTTTTCGAATTGGTGGCGACTTGTGTGCGATCTGTCGCTGTAAAATCGCCTCAAAATCGCAACTCAAGCCGCGCGACAAAATTCATTGCTAGTGTAAACGGGCCTTAATCACAGAATAACCGGTCACATCCTTCTTCCTTCTTGTTCAGTAATGTACTCATGCATTTTTTTTTCCTATTTTTTGTAACTAGACCAAGAATCTTGAAAATCGGAAATATAACCAGAAGGTCGCTTCCTTCAACCTTGGAGTGGCAGAAGCAGTCAAAGTGAGTTGTACACATTGATTGACATATTGAATGATTGTAACAGTACAATCTCTTCCTCGCTCCTTCTATCCATCTCTCCATTCCTTTTTCACATCCATCTTTCCATCCCTCCCAGTTTTCATCCATCCCTTCTTCCATCTACCCATCCTCTTTTTTTCTCTAATGTTTCTCATTTATCAAAGGCACAATCGTCTGTATTGTTTTTCTTATTCAGGCAAAGAAGAATGCGAGACCATTGGAATTTTCTGTACGTATCCATCCCAATATTTATTTACCTCTAAATTGCTTTATCCTCCATTTATCTACTTAGGGATCATGGCTAGTTAATCTCCAGGCCTAAAGAGCACTGCGCGCCCGCGATACGTCTTCATAGCGAGATATTTAGCCTCGTTCTGAGATTTGCTGACTGATATGCACTTTTTATTGTTTTACAGAGATCATACTTGTTCCATAATCGTGCTCTTACGCCTCCAAGATGCATCAAGCAAAAAGAATACACAGAACACCTCAACGGACAGGTATACCACAGTGACTGCTTGCATGTATTTTTTTTTCTGTGACAGAGTTCCGCACAGATATAGTGTATTGTAAGGCATAGGACAGAACTAACAATTGAAATCTTGCTACTTTATGCGAACATGAACCATCTCGTAGCAAATTTTTTTAGCAAAAGAAATTGAAGATATCTTACACGATGTTGTGCAATCCATACCGTAAAACTGCCACACACAGCTGTTCTTGAATTATAAAGCTTCCTTTACTTTCAGGTCTCTGTAAAGAATGACAAGTTGCGTCGTTTGGCACAAGAGCAGGAATTTTTGGAAAGACTTGAACAAGTTCAGCTGGCTGAGGAGTAAGTTCTCTCACCTCAGTTCGTTTCTCAGAGAAAAAAATAAGTCTAGCCACAGCGAATTTTAAGTAGCATATGCCAAGCATTATGTTGACGTATTTTCTCACCATTTTCCAGTCTTGCTATACAAAGAGAGCAGTATCTTCGCGAGAAAAAGATCGCTAGTGACCTCTACAAGAAGGCTTTGGATACGCAGGTTCGTGTATTTTTATATGTTTTATTTGTTATATGTTTGTGCTAGCGTAAGGAAGGTAGGCAAAGAGTAATAGGAAGACAAAAGTGGATATAATAGGAGAAAAGTGCAAGGGAAGAGAGTAAAGAGGGAGTGAAGAGAAGGGAAAAGATGAAGAGAAGGAGAAAGAGGAGGAAGTGGAAGTGGAAAAGAGGAAAGAAAAAAGAGAAGAGTTAGAGATTGAACAGGTAAGCAACAGAAGAAAGAATGAGAAAAGGAATAAAACAGGGCAGGAATGAAGAAAAGAGAGAAAGATTACTTTAATGCCGTCGTTATTGTGTTTATGTTCAGGTGATGATCAGACATCAGTTAGGCGTTGAAGGAGTTCTTAACACGCCTTCATCTTTCCTTCGTCCTTTCAAAAGACTTCTCAATCCTTTTGATGACTCGTTACTTCTCGCTAGGAAGCCAGACAAAACAACGGTACATGATAAGTAGATATTTTAGAGCAAATTGATAGCCGTAGTTCGCCTTAACAGTATGCGTTGTGATTGGATGATTCACACGCAAACAATGGGAAGGTATTTCAGTGTTACTTCATACCGTACCGTGTACGTGCAGAAAGTCAGTACTTATAGCTGTAGATACTGAGTTAAGTAGCGCAGTAGGTAGTACGAGATTACTGTTTACGCTGACTAAAACCTCTGTTTTGCTCTGCTCTACTTTGTGCGTTGCTCTGTTCCTCTGTGCTGCACGTGCTGTACTTTGCTTTGCTTTCACGAGTATTTCAAAACTATCGTTAATTTTTCAATTCCAGGTTCGCTTCAAGCCTCTACCAATTCCAGCTCTAGAACCAGACTCCACTGGACCAATCTTTGGTATTCACGATTCCACTGAAGAAAAGCTCGAAGACCAACGACGTCGTGCAAAGAACTTATACCACGACCAGCTGGATATGGTGGCACAGAAGAAACGACAAGCCATTCTGAATGATTTACGAAACCAAAAGGAAGAATCCGATATGTTGGAACGCACCAAAAGAGAGTAAGAATCAAAACATTGCAATATTTCAAGCTTTATATGGCCGTTTTTCATTCCCTTTAGTGTTATTCACCATTCTTAAATAATATGCGCATATTTAATTTCGGCGTCAAAGCGAGGCTAAGCCCGTATGGCTTCGATGCATCCTATGCTAGAACCAATGTTTTTACTTATTTACAGTCGGAAAATCGGATTTAATTTTTCGTTCTTAGTGGTAA
>JAAAQI020119328.1:0-15793 GCA_011800005.2 Stichodactyla mertensii
GTTTGGAAGTATGTCTCGAAATATGTCCCGAAATATGTCTCGAAATATGGAATTTAATATGGAAAGAAATATGCCTGAAAATATGTCTCGAAATATGTCTGGAAGGATGTTTGGAAGTATGTCTTGAAATATGTCTCGAAATATGGAATTTAATATTGAAAGAAATATGTCTCGAAATATGTCTTAAAAGATGTGTCAAAAGATGTCTCGAAATATGTCTCGAAATATGTCTCGAAATATGTCTGGAAGTATGTTTGGAAGTATGTCTCGAAATATGGAATTAAATATGAAAGGAAATATGTCTCGAAATATGTCTTGAAATAATGTCTCAAAATATGTCTCCAAATATGTCTGGAAGTATGTCTGGAAGCATGTCTGGAAATATGTTTCGAAATATGTCTGGAAATATGTCTCGAAATATGGAATGAAATATGGAAAGAAATATGTCTCACAATATGTCTAAAAATGTCTGGAAATATTTTTTGAAATATGTCTCAAAACTTGTCTCCAAATTCTTGTGAGAAGATTTTTTTTATTTCTCTTTGCAGAAAATCATCATCCAAAAAGTTGTAAGGACAGTCTTGTTGATGAGCTATGAGCATCTTCCAGAGGACTTTGTAGATGGAAGTGCCTTCTACTTTGTGCGTAACACACTAGGACCAGTACCGCTTCCCTCCAATATTTTTGAAGCTGAGGACATCTTACCACCCCTGTTTGATTTTGGTTCTCTGAATGACCAAAGCCTTCTCATGCTAGAACAGTTATTAACACTTGTATACATGCCGCTTCTCTCGCATAATGGTGCCAATAGATCAGAAGGCTCATCAGATGTTGGCTCAGATCAACGCAGAGGAAGTAATCAAACTTCTGTCTCTGCACATGAGGGTGCTTCTGAGGCAACAGAGGATTCTCGCAGCAAGACTCAGTTACGAGATGAGTTTTTAATGAACATGCAGAAGTTTGCAACTCACATAAACAGGACAATTCATCAGCTAGAAGGAGATATTCGACTAGAAATGCCAGATTTGGTTCTTGGTGATGACATAGCAGAAATGGCCAAAGATCCAGCTTTAGTTGCTTCACTGGAAGAAACCCTCCATAACTGGGAGGTCACGATTTCTTCAGCTTTAGAACAACAATTAAAGAAAGCACCTCAAGGGAATGGTCCTTTAGCTGAGATTGACTTCTGGAGAGAGCGAAATGCCACTCTTAGTGCAATTGCCGAGCAGCTCAAGCTCCCAACTGTCAAAAAAGTTGTAGCAGTCCTGTCTAAGGTCAACTCGGAGAGCTTATCTGGGTTTGAATACCATAGAGCTGAGCTCAATAAGTATTACACGGAAGCCAAAGATAATGTGCGATTTTTGTCAACTCTTGAGAGGCACTTCAAGAACTTGGCACATGGTGCTAACTTCAATATTGTTCTAGAGACAATCCCATCAATGATGAATGCCCTGAGAATGGTCTGGATTATTTCCCGGCACTATAACAGGGATGAGAGAATGGTGCCTTTGATGGAAAGAATTGCTTGGGAATTGAGTGAAAGAGTGACCAGAACAGTCAATATTAGAACTATTTTGAAGTAAGTATTTCTAATAATTAGCGTGGTTTTACTTGGCAAGAGGTCAAATTTTTTTAGCATAAGCAAACAAGCTCGACAGCTTTATCTAAAAAATGGGGCTAACACCACTTTTTTTTGACTAGTGGGTTGTCAATAATAGAATTGTAGTCTGCTAGTTTTTTCATGACCTTTACTGTATGGCATTTAGACTACTAAATATTTTGCGGGTTAAGTAAAACGATAACACTAATGATAAGGCTTTTGGTGACTTTGAGATTGGCTATGTTACCTTGTAAGATAGAGTTGATAATGTTGTAAAGAAACTTCAGTGATTTTTGTTTAGTGAATTTCTTGTTTCAATGTCCTCAGGGAAGCATGAAATTGCTTAATTTAGGACATCTCTCTTAAAATATGAATTATGAACTTAAATTCATAATATCATAATTACCTGAGGACATTGAAACAAGAAATTCACTGAAATTCACTCATTTTAAGAAAATCACTTTAAGAGTGAAACTGATGTTGTCCTTTCGATTACTTTCTTCTTTCTGTACGCCTGGCTTTGGACTGATAGGATTTCTTCAATTTCATTGTTTCTTAATTCTTTCTAACACTGCCATTTTACAGAGAGCCTCCCAATGTCGTCAAGCAAAAGACCTCAGAAGCACGAAAAACCTTGCTCACTTGGAAAGAATCGTATTTCGATGTGCGCGCCAAGATCGAGGCCTCGGGGCGCGATGCGCGCTGGGAGTTTGACCGCAAGAGACTTTTCGAACGTACTGACTACATGGCATCCATCTGTGAGGATCTCCAAGAAGTTGCTCAAGTCATGGAAGAATTCTATAATATCTTTGGCCCGGAACTAAAGGCAGTAACTGGTGATCCAAAGCGTATTGAAGATGTGTTGAAGAGAGTAGATGGGTTGGTTTTGCCGATTGAAAACGTAAGTAGTTCGACTACAAATCAACTGACCGTAGCAATTTTGACCACTAACCTTATGGTTTTCGCTTGAATTTTCTTTTTTTCTTCACTGAGGTGAAATATAGTTAGTTATTCCCAAGAGTCCTCTTTAAGTTTTTAGTGTCCTCTAACTTGGAAATTTTTGATTATTGTCAGCAGCGAAACTACGATTGTATTGATGTACGACAAAATAGAATCTTTTTCTCGAAAGGTCTGAAATATGATAAGATTTTGTACGACATTTAGACTTCTTTGGACAGCTTGAGGCACTTTCTTACTTACGAAAAACATTTTCAGTAGCTCGGAGGGCCGACTATAAAGTTTATTGTCCTTTCATTCAAAATTTAATCTTGTCAACAAATTTATCTTTTCCGTTATTTTCGTTATTCCAGGTTGCCTTTGATCCATTCAGCCTTCGTCACACAGCTAACTGGCGTAACGTTATGGAATGGTTCCATCGCGAAGTCAGCGCGATTGAAAACGAAGCCAAACACTTCATTGATGACTCCTTCAAGACACTGCGCTCAGCCGAGGGAGCTTTTGACATGTTGCTGAACTTTAGACACATCCGATCCAGAGAAGCTATCAACTCGCAGATGATGAAGAAATTCAATGATATCTTGCTGCAGTTTGGGAAGGAGGTGCGTCACGTGACACTGGTGTAAAAGCTCACTGCGCATGCTTGGTAAATTCGCGGAGAAAATTGTCGGGGCACGTCAATTTTGCCAAAAAAATGTCTTAATTTATTGGAAGCATCATACTATGTCCGATTTTCTTTTTCAGGCGTGGATTTTTTGCGGGAAACTGTCGGTAACCTTGCGCGCGCAACAGTTTTGCCTCTACTACTCTCGCACTTGCCAGTTTTACCTCTGCAATAGTCGCTCGCAAGAGTTTCAGAATCGCGAACATGGCGAAAATGCTGTCTCGTACAAGGTTGAGCACATATGTTGCTCTTGAGGACACCTTAACAAGTGTAATAACAAATATCTGTCTTTTCCAAAGGTCGACGCAATGTACGCACTGTTTAAAGCTAACGCAGAGCATCCGCCAGTCTACAAGAACCATCCTCCTGTAGCTGGGGCAATAGGCTGGGAAAGATCTTTGTTTCACCGCATCAAACGTACCATTTTGAGATTCCAAGAAATGGAAGACATGCTGAACAGCGACCAAGGGAAAGCTGTGAGTAGATCTTCTCTTCCCTTAGGGTTTTAGATTCCACAAAACATCAAAGTACAAGCAAGCAAAGCACTCCACAAGCCATTAAACTGGCAGTGTATAAAAAAGTTAAATAAAAGTCATTTACCAAGCTCATTGTTAAATTCTTCAGGCAAGCAAAAAGTACGTGAGTGTTGCTCGGTTGATGAAAGATTATGAAGATAAGAAATACGAAGCCTGGAGAGAACAGATAGAAGCCAACCTGTTGATCTACCTCAAGAAGAATCTACTAACCAAGCCATCAGCTGGATCAGCTACCACACACAGAAGCATGGCTGATGATGCTACAACATCTGAAGATACATCAGAACATCCTGGTTAGAAAAAGACACTATTGCTATATTAATGGTATTGGTGGTGGTGATGATGGTGGTGGTGGTGATGATGGTGGTGATGATGATGATGGTGGTGATGATGATGATGGTGGTGGTGGTGGTGGTGGTGGTGGTGATGATGATGGTGATGGTGGTGATGGTGGTGGTGGTGGTGGTGGTGATGATGATGATGATGGTGGTGATGATGATGGTGGTGGTGATGATGATGGTGGTGATGATGATGGTGGTGGAGGTGATGATGGTGGTGGTGATGATGGTGGTGATGGTGATGGTGGTGATGATGATGGTGGTGGTGATGATGGTGGTGATGGTGATGGTGGTGATGGTGGTGGTGGTGGTGGTGGTCGTGAAGTTGGTGATGTTGATGTTAATGCTTGATGATGATGACGACGATAGTAGTGATGGTGACGGCAGTGATGGTGACGGCAATGATGATGGTGGTGATGGTGTTAGCGGTTATGCTGCTGGTGGTGGTGATGGTGGTAGTGTGGGTGATGGTAATGGTGTTTGGTGGTGGTGGTGTTAGTGGTTGATGATGATGTTGACGATGGGGACGAAGATGGTCAAGATCATCCGCAGGTCATCAGTGAAGATATTGTTTATACTGTTGCTTATGATGATCATGATAGTGATTATGTACATATAATCCCTTACTTATTTTACTGTAGTGGTTCCTCACCCTAACGTCCAGTACGTTGTGGACTTTGCTCCTGAACTGGGAGAGATCATCACAGAGACCAAGTACCTTGAACAGCTAGGATTCCAGGTCCCTGAGCTGGCGAGAAACGTAGCCTTACAGGTTAGTATAAAGATAAAACAACAAGGAGAGTACCGTAATCAAAGCAAGCAGTGTTTTGTTTTCAAATAGTAAAGGGTAATGCAAGTGGAAATGATTAATGGTTTTATTTTTATTTTTATTAGGAAGAGAAATACCTCAAGTACGTAGATGGATTGAAAATGATGCTGGAGCGATATCACACGGTCATCGTGAGCTTAGACGTAGCAGAGGTAGGATATGATGATACAATATATGATGGTGGTGATGTTGGTGGTGGTGGTGGTGATGGATGATTATAATTATAAAGATGCTAAAGCTGGTGATAGAGTTTGAAGAACTATGACTTCTTAATATGTTTAATATCCACTGTGCTCTGCTTTTTGTAGACTCAACTTCTAGACGACCACATCAAGGAGTTGAAACGAGTACTCAAACCAGGAGCCAAGAGACTGAACTGGAATTCTCTTGGAATAAGTGACTACATCACTCGCTGTGGTCAGGTAAGAGTATATAAAACAGTTATCGCTATTCCATTTTCGCCATTATTTTATCAACATTGAGTAGCGTGACTCTTAATTGGTTTCCCTTGAGCTCTGAACCAACGAGAAAGCAGGAAATTCACGCCAATCAACCAGAATGCTAGGATATTATACAAAACCGTGTTAAAGTAGATTTCGTATCTTAGCATCATGGTCACTTCCAGTTATGGTCAATTTCAGACCCGATATGTAATACTAATCCTTGTTATATATGTCGTGTTTGTAGGCGATTGGTAAATTTGAGTCGTTGGTGAACCAGATTCAAAAGAACGCCAAAGATATCAATAGTCGACTGGAGATGATTGAGAACACTGTGCTGTTCAAACCATCGCCTCCTAAACCCATTGGCATGCTGCCAGATACCAAGGTACGCTCGTCCGTCTGTCTGTCTGTCTGTCTGTGATGATTGTATAAATATTTTAAGGCTGATAGTTTTGTTGCCCTATTCGGAGATTATGCTCGTGTAGTAATGGTACATAGAGTGGAGATGCTACCGCCGCACCTGTCTAATCTGGATCCAACAAGTAAACGTGGTGTAACCGAATGCCTTTGTTCTCCTAGGAATACTTTGAACATTTGGAGAAGTGCCGTAGTCATGAACTAGACATCTTGGCCAGGAAGTATCGAGCAATCGGTCCGTTACTGACAAAAATGGAGGGACTTGTGGCCCACACTAACACCGGGAGATCACCCAAACTACAACCATACTACGCATACTGGGAGAATGCTGTATTTGAGGCTCTTAATAAGGTGGGTTATTGGGATATAACACGCTAACAGGGTGCAGCCTTAGTTCACATTTCGTGTGATCGTGAAAGGCTCACCGCATGATCGGTGCCGTAAGCGTGCCTTGCCGCGACCGTGATGTTTTCTAGAATTTTGATGTGCCTTGCCGTGCCTTGACGACGGTGTTCATGTCGCGAAGTCTAGAGGGTCTTTTCAAAGTGACAAATAGTCGGATAGGACTCCTGGGGTGTGGATGATTAAAAATATGACGTGGGTGTGGTGGTAGGGGAGTGTGTTTGGTCACAACAATAACCTAACAAATCTTTTGATATTTCTGTCTCAGATGGTAACAAGAAATTTGCAGATGTTCAACAGTCAACTACTGTCTAAGCAGCCTCTGTTCCAGATAGAAACAGTGCTGTCAGCACCGGAGATCGTCTTGTCTCCACCAGCCAATGAAATCTACAAACTGATCATGCAGTCTGTAAGAGACATGGTGGAGGGGTGAGCCAAAGCGCTGTTGAATGAATGAATGAATGAAAAAATGAACGAAGAAATGAATAAATCAATGAATGAATGAATGAAGTTGTTAACTGATTCTGATCCACTCATTGTGTTTTCTTACAGGACAAAACAGTTTGTGCGGTGGATGAATGGGACGTGTATCGAGACACCACCACAGCACGCTGAAGGCGAGGACGAGCCAGTCATCTTCAGCTTCTTCACCGACATAGCCGCCAACCCAGCCATCATCGAGCTGGTTACCACGGTAACCAAGAGCGTCCAGAACACCCTCGGCTCCCTTAACAAATACCTCAATCGATGGAAGAGGTACCGGTTGCTATGGAAACTTGACAAGGTATGTATTTTGATTAAGGGGAAATCTTAATTATGTGAACTGATGTACATGTATACAGCTTGCTTACTTTCAATTATTGTTTTCCTCAGAGCAACATGGTTGAAAAGTTCGCTTCCAAGAATCCCTCTTGCATTGCCTACGATGAGAAGCTTCAGTTTTACTCTAATCTTGTCCTTGAGGTAAATCCCGCTCTTTAAATTCTGTTAGTAGTGAAAACTCGAAGGTAAATTTGGGCGAAAAAGCCTTGAATTTAAAAACAGCAGTCAACAGTATTGAAGCGTCTTCTGTTCAGTGATTCTTCGTGGTTTTCCGAACACAAGCTGTCGTTATCCATCTTCTCCTTTCCTCCCCCAACACGTCTTGAAATTTTAATGTTTCCTACTTCATTTCCGTTGCTAGGTTGGTAACCAACCAATGACACGTGACGGGGACTTTGTTCGCCTCAACCTGGAGCCCTTGGCAACTACAATTCAAGCAAATGCCAGAGCCTGGGTGAAGGAACTTGGGAAAATGCTGAATGAATCTGCCAGAGATAACCTGATGGCCCTCAAAGGAGAACTAGAAGTAAATGAAAAAAATACATTTGTTAATTTGGTGGTTATGTGTTACTCTTGTTGATGGTGACGGCGATAGTAGTTATAGTTATGTATTATAGTGATGGACATTATGATGATGATGTTTATAATGCCTGGTAATGGTGATGATACAGATGATGATGAAGACGATGGTGATGTTGACGATGATGACGATGAATGATGATGATGATGATGACGATGAATGATGATGATGATGATGACGACGATGACGATGACAATAATGATGAATAATGACGATGATGAATGATGAATAATGATGATGATGAATGATGGTGATGATGACGATGACGATGATGATGATGAATGATGATGATGATGATGGTGATTGATGATGATGATGTGGTGGTGGTAAGGAATAATGGTGATCCTAGCATAAAAGATATTATTCATCGTGTAGATGAAATAACGACGAAGACTAGCAGTAACAGTCGAAACGTCGCGTTTATCCACAAATGCAGAGCGTTGAGACAATAAGCATCACTTATTAATGTTGACCATGTTAATCATCTAAAGACCTTTCCAACTACATGTTTCTTATTGTCTCAGGGTTTAGCGAACGATCTCAAACGTCCTCCAGACACTTTGGAAGATCTCAAGTTTGTCTTGCGAGTGATTGCCGATATCCGAGACATGTCTCTGAACGTAGAGCTACGATGCGCAGACATCAGAGAAAGATACCGCACACTGCGCATGTACGATATCGAGGTACGTCCAATATTTAAAATGAAACAGTCGACTCTTGTAGTGGCCAATCCCAATAACATCACTGATCTACTGGCTAGTAAGCTTTCACTAAGCTTTTTGCAAATGTAAAACAAACAAGCAAGCGAAAAAATGAACGGACGAATGAACGTTAAGGGATAGGGGGGTGGTCAATAGTCACCTTTTTTTACTGTATTGTCCAAACGAGTATTTCACGAGAAATAACCTTGATACTTTACTTTTCAGGTCCCTGAAAACGAGTTAGAAATTTGTAACACCATCAATCAAGTATGGGACGATCTGTTTGAAGAGTCGAGAGACGTTGATTATAGTCTGGTGTCTGTCAAGGTCAAATTCACCGAGGTACGTTTGAATTAATTTTTTAAAAACCTACTCGCCAATCCCTAAATCCCAAACAGTGCAGAAGACTGGGTTCGAATTTTAGACCGCAGTGGTGCTTGGTCTAGCTTGGGGAGACTAGGGTAGCAAATGCAGTGGCTACCAATAAATCTAAGGCTTTGTATTAAAATATCTAGATCACACAAGATCAAGTGGCTGACTTCACCAAGGACATATCCAAGTTCAAAGAGAGTTTCATCAACGAGGGTCCCAGTTCCATCGGCACTGATCTCGACGCAGGTACTGTGTAACTATAAGCGCACATTTAAAGACTCGATTTATAATTGCGGCGCGTTTTATGTTCCTGTAACGCAGATTTGGATTCTTTTTACTTTTCCAAGTCCTATTTATAATACGTCTTATCTCTCTTGCTATTATAACGACCAGTGGTAAACTTGCGCTGTGTCCTTGGAATATAATTTGTATGACTACGAAAAGCTTGAGGCACTGGTCGTTGCCGTAAGCGTGCCTTGCAGCGATCGTGTCACGACCGTATTCGCACCGCGAGCTTTTCACAGTCATACGAAATCTGCTCCAACAGTATACTTGTTACTGTGTTTTGTACTCTTGTATATCTTAATCGTGCTTATTTTATCAATTTTGCTTTACCCAGGGGTTGAACTTCTAAAGCGTTTCCAGGAAGAGTTTTCCAAGTTCGAAAAGGAGCGCCAGGAGCTGACAAACGCGGAGAGATTGTTTGGTTTGTCTATCACCATGTACCCTGAACTGGTGCAGATGGAGAAGGAACTTAAAGGGCTGGAACAAATCTTCAACATCTACACAAGTCAACAGGTAAGGCTGTTCACCGCGGTATTTTATCGAGGGATCGGTCAGTGAGTCAGTTGTAGATCGGTCGGTTTGTCGGTCGATTTGTCGGTCATAGCTCATTAGGAAGACAGAGTAGGATATCATACGTACCCTTAGTAGCTCAGACGGACCTTGGCTGCAATCAGTCAGTCAGGCAGACATTCAGACAAACAGAATGCCGGTTGTTGGGGTGGTCGGCCAATTTGTCAAACAGTCAACCAATTTACATCCATGTTGTTTGGTCAATTGTCGCACAGAGCTTTTTTTGTTTGTGTGTGTTTCTCTCTCTCAACATTTTACCTTTTTCTCCTTAGGCTGCACGTGACGAATGGTCTAACACGCTCTGGGCTAACCTTGACGTATCTGTTCTGTCTGATGGCATCGATGGTTATCTCAAGCAGCTGAAGAGACTTCCCCGGGAAGTAAAAGCGCTACCTCTCTGCCACGTCCTGGAAGAAAAGATGAAAGAATTCAAGAATTCTATCCCGTTATTCTCTGACCTGAAAAATGAGGCGCTCAGAGAACGGTAGGAATAAGAAATCCAAAACTCAATCAAATGTTTAATGTTTTTTCGAGATATTTTTTAAGGCCCAGGGCAAATTTCCTATTAATGCCATAAACGTTCAGTAGCAACGCGCCCCGTGAATGTGCCGCGTACTGTGCCGTGTAGTTATTCCAGACTCCTTTGAAAAGAACTGTAGAGTGGACATCCCTTTGTAATAGAAGAGGTTTACTTGTGTGGGTTACCTGTGTCGATATTACAACAGGAAGCCCAGCGTGCGGATAAGACTAGAGTACATTAATTTACTGTTTTATATGTTTTAGACACTGGAAAAAACTGATGGACATGACAGGAATGAAGTTCGACTTGAATCCAGACACCTTCACCCTACAAAACATGTTCGCTATGGAACTCCATAACTTCAGTGACGTCATCGCTGACATCACAGCCAGCGCCACAAAGGAGCTTGGGATCGAGAAGGGTATCGCTGAAGTCAACGAGACTTGGAGTAATATGAAGTTCAGCGTGACGAAATACATGAAGGGGACCCAAGAAAGAGGGTTTATTTTGGGTGCCGTGGATGAGATTTTACAGATACTTGATGATAATGCTATGAATCTGCAGAGTATGTCTGCCTCGAGGTTCGTGGGACCCTTCTTGGAAAATGTAAACAAGTGGGAGAAAAGCCTTTCTCACATTGCTGAGGTCGTTGAGGTAAGGTCATTAGTGAAAAATTTGGTTAACTGCTTGAATGTTTAGTATCTACCGGGGATCTAGAGCAATCCAGAGTGAAGACCTCTCTGCACACGTACGTTTCGAATCTACTTATAAATCTAGCGCATTCCCTATAAGTGTAGACCCCCTCTGTCTATACCCTTCGTTACCTCATTTTCTAACAGAGCGTAATGGTTAACCATCCGTATTCCACAGGTGTGGATGGTAGTACAGAGAAAGTGGATGTACTTAGAGAGCATCTTTATCGGTGGAGACATCAGAGCGCAACTACCAGAAGAAGCCAAGAAGTTTGATGACATTGATAAGACATTCAAAAAGGTATTCATTGGTTTCCCATTCTTGACTTTGAGGGGCACTTAACATAAATACAATAACTTGTTATCCTTCAATGCACATCAAAACTATTTTCCCAAAATTTTCCCTTTTTTAATTGCCACCTTTAGATAATGACAGACACAGCTAAGAACCCCAAGGTACTGGAATCCTGTCACGCACCTAATCGTCTTGATCAGCTTCAGTTCATTGTAAACGGCCTGGAAAAATGCCAGAAGAGTCTGAATGATTACCTGGACTCCAAGAGGAACGCTTTCCCGCGATTTTTCTTTATCTCAGATGACGAGCTTCTGTCGATTCTCGGAAGTCACGATCCTACTTGTGTACAGGAGCATATGATCAAGGTAAGTCGGATGGAACTTGCAGGCCATAGCACACATATACATTGCTCTAAATCGTCTGCGCATGTGCGAATTGGCTCTAGCAAGAAATTAATGTGGGAGAGGAACGCAAAAGGCCAAAAAAAAGATTTGTTTTCCACTTCAAAATATGTCAACCGCTTTTCCATAACAGGTTACTAGTATTTTCTAAGTACGAAAAGTTTCTTGAAGCTAAAGCAAAGATCAAGTCACTTTTTTCTTGTTATTGTGAAAGTAAGAGGCTTGCTATCAGTACGCTTCTTAGTATTTTGAAGTCAAGTGCCCTCATTAAACAGACGCTTCTGTTATTCTTTCCCCACATGCACAGACGTTTGACTGCAGTAATTAGAAACTCCTCAATACATGATGGCTTTTATTCGCAAAGACCCATGTTTTTACGATGCACGATGTTATAAATTCTGTACCACGACCGATCAAAATAACCTAAATTTCTGCACTCACGTGTAATATACTGTAAAAACATTATTAATTCCTTTTTTCCCCAGATGTTTGATAATATTGCGAGCCTGCGATTCCAAGAAGGAAACAACAAGGAAACCATAGCAACAGCCATGATATCGAGTGAAGGAGAGGTGATGGATTTCAGGAAAGGCGTCCCTGCCGAGGGACGTGTAGAGGACTGGATGACTAATGTTCTCAATGAGATGCGGAGAACGAACAGACTGATCACCAAGGAAGCCATCTATAACTACTGCAACGAGATAGCCAGGTAAGTAGTAGAGGCTGAACAGAGCAGATTTCGTATGACTGTGAAAAGCTCGCGGCATGATCGGTGCCGTAAGCGTGCCTTGCCGCGCCCATGATGTTTTCTAGAATTTTGACATGCCTTGCCATGCCTTGACCTTGTCACGACCGTGTTCGTGCCGCGAGATTTTCACAGTCATGAGAAATCTGCTCTGCTCTGCTCTGCTCTGCTCTGCTCTCCTCTCCTCTCCTCTCCTCTCCTCTCCTCTCCTCTCCTCTCCTCTCCTCTCCTCTACTTCTACCTCTACCTCTACCTCTACCTCTTCTGGGAAGAACAAGGAGCAGGTCTATACTCATAATCTCTAACGCCTTTTCCTTTTACAGAACGGAATGGATGATGCGGTATCAAGGAATGGTAGTATTGGCTGGTAACCAAGTCTGGTGGACGTGGGAAGTAGAGGATGTCTTCCGGAAGGTCAAGAAGGGTGACAAGATGGCCATGAAGAACTACGCCAAGAAGTGCCACAGCCAAATCGACGACCTTGTAGTAAAGGTTCGCTCCAACCTGTCCAAGAATGACCGAAAGAAGTTCAACACTGTGCTGATTATTGAAGTACATGCTAGAGATATTGTTGATGGATATGTCAGAGATAGGTTGGTGTTGCTCAGTATCATAAAATGTCTATAAAGCTTGACTTGAAAAAAGCGCGCGTGTCAGCGTCACGTGAGCATGCAGCATCGAGTTATGGATGCGCGCGCGCATGCTAATTAACCAATCAGAGCGCGCTGGCTATCGAATGACATGTTCTAGTTTGTTGCTGGTTACAGTGTACTTGGCGGCGATGACGTAACGAGTCGATTATTCACCATATATTGCGCAAAATACATGGCGTCCATTTATAAAGATTTCAGTATGGTGCACCTCTGGGCTGGTAGAAGTAGACGGGTGACTAGCCATAATGTACTATATAAACGTTTAAGATTCTTTCCATTTGATAAATTTGTCGTCCCATTTTTTTCTTTTTCTCAGTATTTTAGATGCTCATGAATTCGAATGGGAAAGCCAGTTGCGGTTTTACTGGGAGCCAGCACCAGACGAGTTGATGGTTCGTCAGTGTACGGGGGAGTTCGGCTATGGATACGAGTACATGGGTCTTAATGGCAGACTGGTCATCACCCCCCTGACTGACAGAATCTACTTGACTATCACCCAGGTGGGTTCAAGATTTTCGTTATAGAAATATTTTTTTGATTCGAAACGCTCTTCGCTGTGGCTCATATACCCTTCACTACTGATTCATCGTGGCCGACTCTATACTTGTAGTTTTTATAAATGTTTTCTCTGTCTGGCTGTAGGCTTTGTCTATGTATCTTGGCGGGGCTCCCGCGGGACCTGCAGGTACTGGTAAAACGGAAACTACCAAAGATCTTGCTAAAGCTCTTGGTCTTCTGTGTGTGGTGACCAACTGCGGTGAGGGTATGGATTATAAGGTAGGTTTACGATCCAAGGTGTGTCTAATAGAGTAGACTGTGAAAAGCAGCACGCGGCACGACCGCGCCTTGCGTAACGGCCATGTTTTCTAAATTTTCACGAGTTTTGCCGTGCCTTGACCGTGTCACCTAAATCTAGGGGGTAGGGAGGCTTTCTATAGGAATGGCTGAAAGTATTCTATTTTGTTACTCATTACTAGTTTCTCTTACTTCCAGTCTATTGGGAAGATCTTCTCTGGTCTTGCGCAGTGCGGTGCCTGGGGCTGTTTCGATGAGTTCAACCGTATTGACGTTTCGGTACTGTCTGTCGTCTCAACACAAATCAAAACCCTACAAACAGCGCTTATTAACAAACTGAAGAGATTACAGGTGAGATATAGTACTTATCACCTAAAGAAAAAATTAAGATGTGAGTGATGACAAGTGATGATGATGGAACAAAAATAACAAGCGCCGGCAAAACACAGTAATAGTAACTATATATATTACAATCAATGATAGTCCAGCTGTTTCTGTTCTAGTTTGAAGGCACAGAGATCGCTCTAGACAGCAGGATGGGTATCTTTATCACCATGAATCCAGGCTATGCTGGTCGTACAGAACTCCCAGAGAGCGTCAAAGCATTGTTCAGACCCGTAGTCTGTATCGTACCTGATCTACAACAGATTTGTGAAATTATGTTGTTCTCTGAAGGTTTTCTTAACGCTAAGGTCAGTACTCTTTATATAGAAACTTTTATTTTGTCCGTTATGATAATCCATAATTTTAGACCACATGCCCTTTTCTTTTGAATTATTTTGTTATTAACTGTAGAAGCAATATATTAATTTGCATGTTAATCAGAGAATCCGAAAGACCTATTTTCTTTGGACGCAATGCCTTTCCATTAGGGACCACATCATTCATGGTAGTACGTCTTTCTTAATCTTCATAGCGGCGCAATAAAGAATGGAGCTTTTAAGTTGTGACGTATTTCCGGGTCCATTTTCTCATAAAATCCGCTAAAAATAAACCCAAAATGTTATCCACGAATCCGGAGTTTTTCCTCTTCCTCGAGCAACAATCATAATTCTGTACCGCAAAATCTTCACTGAGCTACTTTTCATTTTGGACCTGGAAGTCGCTTTTTCATATGAGTGAGGTAACATATATGTCATCGACCATTTTCACCGTAAAATATGACGCTTCTCGCGCGCGAAAGATCATTTTGTTAAGTGTTTCACTGTGCGGTTTGATTTCCCCAGGTGTTGGCGAAAAAGATGACTGTCCTCTATAAGTTGGCATCAGGTCAGCTATCCAAACAGTCTCACTATGACTTTGGTCTTCGAGCTCTGAAGGCTGTGTTAGTAATGGCTGGTGAGCTCAAGAGAGGATCTCCTGAACTAAACGAGGTAAAACATTCAATGATAATGAGTCCAAACCTTGAGGGTTCTGATTTGGGGTTCATGCATTGCATGACACAAACTTGCTTGACAACGCCACAGGACGGCATTCCAACAGCGTGACCCTATATTGATTTACGAATATATTTTTTACACATGCGCAGTTTGCGTGGTGGCGTTGTGTGACTTAAACGTGCGTGACTACAAGTTATCATGAGAGGAGAACATTCCAAGCACGTGACAGAATATTGCATTACTAATTTTTTAATCTTTAGGACGTGGTACTTATGCGTGCGTTGCGTGACATGAACCTACCAAAGTTCGTATTTGAAGACGTACCACTCTTCCTGGGCCTGATTGCAGACTTGTTCCCAGGGCTGGACTGTCCTCGTGTTCGTTATCCCAACTTTAACGATGCTGTGGAAGCTGTTTTGCAAGAAAACAAATACGTGTTACTTCCTCACCAGGTAAAATGACGGAGACGATGTGAATAGGAAAAATAAGGGGCCTTTTTGGTTTCTTGAGGAATAGTCGTATAGTAGTGCTTCCAGTACATCTGTCTGTCTGTCTGTCTTTCTGTTTGTCGGTTTATCTGTTTGTCAGTCTGTCTGCCTTTCTGTCTGTCTGTCTTTCTGTCTGTTTGTCAGTCTTTCGGTTGATCTGTCTGTTTCTCTTTGCGTTTTCGTAAGCGTGCTCGTTGGTCAATTTAGGCTTTTTTGATTTTTTTCGTTGTTTCTTGTTTGGCATATTCTTTAGAATTATTTCTTTTTTGTTGTGGTTATGTTGTTGTTGTTTTTGTTGCTCATTCTATG
>JAAAQI020119439.1:0-14802 GCA_011800005.2 Stichodactyla mertensii
AGCTCCCTGATTAGTCATTATGGATAGCGGTGTTGGAGCCGAAATCTCCAGCTGACCCGTAAATGGTTTAGCCCTGCCATACGACGTTGCAGCATCACGTCTGGAGCTATGGTCCCAAATTAATCAATCAAAATGAATGAAAAGTACAGAATTCCAGCATACACATTTTGGAAAGTAAGGAATTGCAGTCATAGCAATATACAAATTTAAACAATGGGTACTGTAAATCAGAAATCTCTACTGGCACGGCATGACGCTACTCACGCATGTCTCTATGTGCTTCGGAACCGACGGATGGAATATATCATGGAAAATGATTTTTAAGTAAAACGGCTATTGTGACTTAAGTTTTTGAGTTTGGAAGGAGTTTGTTTGGTATTTCGACCCTACTGCTGTTGCAGACTTTTGTAATGGAAAACTAAACTAAGCAAGATGGCAAAAAAAGGAGGAAGAAGAAGAAGAAGAAGAAGAAGAAGAAGAAGAAGAAGAAGAAGAAGAAGAAGAAGAAGAAGAAATAATGATCTAGTTAGGTTGAAGATTATATCAAAACAATGATCGAATAGCAAGCGGATAGGGAGGAAGGAGAGACTAGAATGTCGCATGCATCATAAATAAAGCATTAACGATGGACTTGTTTTTCAGGCATCCAAAGGCACTGGTCGGGCCAGCTGACTTGTAATGAGCATGAAATATGTAGCAGTGAATTAAGAAATATTGAAACATGATAATTGGTGTGCGTGAGCCAACTCAAGAGAAGTAGGCCTAAAGTGATCCGAAGAAAAATAACCGAAACACGAGACAACTTTCCTTCTTAAAAAGAGAGTGGAACTAAATATTTGGACTTTTTCTTTTTTCTTTTTCTTTCTTTCTTTCTTTCTTTCTTTCTTTTTTCTTTCTTTTTTCTTTCTTTTTTCTTTCTTTCTTTTTTCTTTTTTTGTTTGTTTGTTTCTCGCTGGTAAATCAAAGTGTTAATAGATCGAAAGATACTGGAAATAAAATGTTCTTATCAAAGATTATAGCCGTTGCGAGATGCAATCATGGATTTTCTTCAAGCATCTTTAACAAATCATAATATAGACCCCTTGAGGTAGTTCAATTCCCAAAGCAGTTTAATTTCGAAGACAAAACAATAGAATTTCTATTCTCCTGAGAATCGACGAGGGTAAATGTTCCTTGTTTTATTTCCAAATTGAACTTCTTAGGGAATTACAGCAAGGGGTACTATAAGATAGAGGGATTTACCCATTTTTTCCGGCTCTAGATCAACTTCAACGAAATTGAATGTTATTTACCATTTGTTTTGAAAGTAGGTGCCCGCTCAAAAGCAAGCCTTTTTCGCTTCTTCAGTCTTCTCTTCTCTCTGCTAGCTATTTCAGCAAAATTCACATCCGCTACTAATGTGGCGATGAAGAGAGATAGCCTTTACCTTGTCAAATTCAACGTTGAACTATTGTATTGCCACTAAAAGCACTTGAAATCATCAAATACGTTAAAAGAATTGCATTAACATATCTATCAGCGATGTAGGAGGTTCAAAGTCAGAGGTAGAAGTGTTGTTCCAAATCGCAGCTGATGTCAACCAATAATCTGATATATTTTTCTGTTAATTTGGACAATGATTCTTCAAGCAAGACTGTGGCTAGTTAATTTGGATTGATATTCAAATTGTTTAGAAGTGCAAGGCTTTCGGTTTCCAACGAATTTTAATCAATTTTATTTTATTCTACCAACACGAAACTTAAAGAAATTACGTAGTATAAAGCGTAAAAATATAACAAAATATAGCATGACTTAATTACATGCATTTGATTGAATTATGTAAATTCTTTCTCAAAATCTTTTTTGATTTATATTTATATCTTTAAATTGATATTTTTAACCGTCATTTGGTCATTATAGGAAACCAGGTCCAATATTTGTTGTTCTTCGTTCAACACAAGAACTTTATGATCAGTACAAATTCTACTGACATCTCAATTTGTTTGTATCAGATTGCACCAAATTTGTTGACCATGCCAGTTTCATTATTATTCCAAATTCATCACTCTATTCAGGGTCAGTTTGCCTAATCAGAATCGATTCACAAATAGAGTGTGTTCACCTGACATCATTGCGGCCATTTTGGTTGGTTTCTAACCAAAGATTTCTCATTAGGTCCTTCTGTCTGTGGCACCAACATGGCCGCCATGCCTTTGTCTTTTGATCATCTTGCGAATGGTTGAAAACACTCTATACCAACTGAAACAATATACTTTCACATTGTATTAAATATGAAATTATTTTATGATAACAACAATACCAATTCTTGGTAACGAAAAAAACTAACGTTGATGTGCAATAATCAATGATTCGACTCAGTTAATTTCTATATTCATTGCTTGGTTATGAAAAAGCCCTCTCCACAACTTCTAAATTCCTTTTCGATCTTTGGGCATTAGATTAGATTAGAGCCTAGCTCTGTAGTGAATGCCCCAGGTTGTTTCACAGCAACGAAAAGCCTTGTAAATTTAAACGGGTATTGTTATAAATAAATGTTGATTTAAGAGCTATTTTAGTTTCAAAATCCAGTTAAAGGCGTCCAGTCCGAATGTCATTCCCGAGTACAAGCTGCTGTTGATGGCGGTGGTGTAACTCAGGTCCTATTTAGTCTTCGCTGTATTCTGTCTCATTCTTTCACAGCTCCTTCTCTTCCGAATATTATTTCAAAGTCTTAGTTCTATTCGTTGGTACTCAGCTATTGCAATATACACCCTTTTTACTTTATACAATATGAAATGTTTCCCCATTACAGATCGCGTGTCATTCATTCCCTTAGATGTTATTTCTTTCCGATTTCTCGGTTATCATTAAGAAATAATACATGAAAAAGGATGAAGTTAAGTAGAATAAAGGAATCTGGGGATGAAGCGAAATGAAGTGAAATGAGAAAAGTATGACCAAAGAAATAGGATCCATGTCCCGCACAAAAATACTTGATTGTGAGAATATAGGATTATTGAATGGGCTAGGGAATATTCATTAGTAAATACTAACTGGTGTACGGCATTAATGAAAGATGCTGCTCAAGCTAGGCCCCCATTGCTCCTGACAAATTCATTAATAAATAAATAATGAACTCTAATTGGAATTCACAACAAAATTCTGCATTGTACTAGTAATATCTAGGAATCCTATCCTAAATACTATAGTGTAATCAATATACCGGCAATAATTTTTTCCTGCGATCAGGCCAAGGAACGATCGTTCTTTTCCGATAACTTCTATTTGTCAGCCGCATAAGTAGTGAATAAATGTAATAACTATTCTTAAATTTCCTTGATTAGACTTCTCTCCTCTACAGGTAAATGTTAAAATTTCGTTATGACTGGCTTTTTTACTGAAGCAAGTTTTTTATTTCTCATCTCAAATTTTGCGGCGAAATCAAAGGCTACCAGCTTTGAGAATCGCGTCAGTTTATATTTTACGAAGGAATATTTACTAAAAACAAAACTTAACTAATTATTCATCACGGTTTTGTTCGCTTGAAAAATTTTCGATTATTCCACTATTTGTTGGCACTGAATATTAAGTATTAGCCAATTACAGTTCCATGGTTTAAATTAACAAACTTGCATGTATATAGAACAGAAATTCGTTACAACCCAGCAATAGTTTGGCCACGTGAAGTTCAAATAAAATAGCTCAGAAAAACATCGGGAAAAAAATGTACGGACTCTTACCTCAACTTCGACTAACAAGGTTTGGAAGACTTTAGAAAACCGTAAAACAGAGTATCCGATAACGAGTTAAATAGAAATAAACTGAACGGTAATAAAACAAAGACAGAGCTTGCGATGATGCTTTCATTTCCTTTTCTTCTCTCTCTCTCTCTTTTTTTTTTTTTTTTTTTTTTTCAAAAGGTATGATGAAATTAGTGGCTGCCATCTGAATGAATAGTAAGTATCGCAATACCCCCGCATGCTTCCTTCAATGTGAAATAATTTCTCAAGCGCACCTGTAAAAGGATTACAGACATACGTTCCTGACGTATTACAATACAAAATAGGGAATAATTTCGCAAAGAAATTGTTTTGATCAACCCTGTGGGAGGTTCGACTTCAGGCTCTTTTTCCCTAAATAATTTGGATTGAGCTGACTATCCAGTATTTTTTGTTGTTATTCTTATTGTTATTTTTATTCTTAAACCCGGATTATTGGTAAAAACGAAATTGCTTATCAACAAAAACGTTTATGATAGACCAACTTAAGGAGCATTCATTTTCTAAATTTAGTCTTATTACATGCTTTGATTGCTTCAAGTCGGACGCATTTTCGATCCATTCAAGCCGCGGTGTTTTTCAAGCTGCGTGTGACAAACAAAAGCGAAAATTAAACTCCTTTTGTAAAGGTACGACGTTCGACATCAAAGGCACTCGGTTGATTATTTTTAATGTTCGAAAAATGCAAACGAATTATTTTTGGTCAAGAAAGTACCACGACTTTTTGATAACAACGTACCATGACTTTTGATAACGTATCACGACTTTCTGACAAAAAAGTACATGACTTTTTGGAAACTTCTTATTTCCGTGCCCTTACATCACACGGTTATTTTTGCCAATCAGAGTGCTATCATTTTTATTTTATAAAAATATTTATTAATCAGTTTACGACGTTAAAGCACCAGTGCCCACTTATGTTTGTGGTGCATCGTTCATAAATTTAGAGCATGCGTAGATGGATAGTTTATTAGGGTAAAAAATTCTGTTAAAGATAGGAACATTTATGTGACTATTCCGAGTCACACGTTAAGCAGGAAATAATCTGCCTTTCCCTTATTTATCAAGTATTTATTTTTAATTTACTGTTTATAAACTCGGTCTAATGATCGAATTAAAGCAAATTTGATATCTAGTCCCATGATCCACACTTTGCAGAGTAAGAAGCAAACAAACAAACAAACAAAAAAGAATGACCAATCCATACAATGTAGTCGTGTGCATAAAATGAATAAAGAGTTTACGCGCTATGATTTCATCAGATGCTCTTCAGAGTATAGAACCATTGACTTACATGCTTCATTTAATGGATATCGATGACAAAATTGACAATCACATTCCTTGTATTCGATACAGATGCATTAAAATGAACCAAAACTTACACAAAATATGTCAGATTATTTTGTTAGTGTTGATTAATCAAAAATGATTGGATTCAGTCGTCCTTTGGTCCGTATTTGATGAGGTGCACAAAGTCGTTGTAAAGAATGCCTCCTTTGTCATCCACAGGGCAGTCATCCATCATCATTTCCCATTCCTCGTCTGTGAAACTAAACGTAAAGAAAGAAGCAAACACTATACACAAACACCTCGAAAATCAGTTTCAATTCAAAATAAACCCTTTACCTAGGGCGTAATGTTTTCCCATTTCAGATCACGTGTCATTCCCTTGGGTGATTGTTTCTTCCTTTCTCGGTAGAGCTCGAGAAGAAACATCGATATGCATGAACCTCAAACAAAGAACCTTATTCCCAAGATGAACAGGAGTGGTCTGAGATGGGAAAATACTACGCCCAAAGTAAAGATGTCTATTTCTATAGGTTGAGTAGATGACGTCACACACTACGTTAAAAATTCGAAATAAATATACTAGTAATTCCCATTGAAATATCAAGAAATAATTTTAACCAGTGATTATTAGTCCCAGATAATTCCAGTGAAGTTTCAGCTGAATTAAATTTCGGACAAAATTTGAAAGCCCTCCTCTTTAGAAGTGCATAAAAGTGATGACCCTTCCCTTATTTGCTCTAGCGCTCCAATTACTACTCTTACTTTTGGTAACGAAAGGGAACGCCTCGCACTTTGAGCAACAATCCTTTGCGCGCGTACTTCCATTGCTAAAAGAATTGGCTTCGAACTTATTAATTTACAATATGGGCGTAGTTCTGTCACCACATTAGAATATTTTGACACTCATAATAAGGGGTGAGTGAAGATAAATCATAATATAACGAAGGGCGTCGACTCGCATCAGAACTTGATAATGACTGTTAAATATGCGAGTAAGTTCGCAAAAAGATGAACTGGTGCTTTGAAGCTTTCCAAGCTTTACACTGAAATTCATATCTGTCTTTAATGTTAAATTCAAAAGATAAACATGATATAAAACTCAGAGTTGGGAACGACTTTTGTTTTGAGAGGGTAAGGGTGGTCAGCGTCGTAATTATTAGTTGAAAACATCTGAAGTGAATGATTCTGCTGGTGCACAAAAAACTCTAAACAAAACACTGGCTTGCACTGGGATAGCATCACTGAAGACGTTTCATTAAAGTAGAATTCGTTCAAGCCTTGACAAAGGGGTTTTTTTCTTGAACATTAGTTATATTAACAATTCTAATTGTTTAGGGAGATACAATAGATTTTTCACGGTGCACTCACCGATAATCGTATAAAAGAAAATTTCAACAAATATCTGCTTAGCATTTGTATAAATAAGATCTATCTTTTCTCAAGAACTAGGTAATATGTGTTTGAATACGTATTCTAAGAAAATCTTGAGTCCGTTTTTGAGAATTTCCAAACAGTAAGACGTTTTTTGAGAAACACAGCTTCGAGGGCACTATACTGGAACAGAGTTTGTTTTCAATATTGTACTCTAGAGATAAGTGGCCTTGCTACTTCTGACAAAATCTAAAGAAAATGTATTTTTTAAGATTCTAGTTTAAAATTCCTGATTGTATGATTTCTTAGTTAAAAAGATACAAAACCAAGTTATTGGAGTTAGAAGGGCAAACTATAGAATGGATAATAAATGGCAGACCAGAAGCGATATTTTAACTAAGATGGGGTCATAGGCTATCGCTTCACTGAATTAAATGATCAAAAACCGTGAACATGGAATAACAGCTTCAAAAAGTAACATCGTATAAACTCTGTACTTAAGATTTCCAAATTACTTCATCTCTTTTTCGGTAGAAATAAGACAAAATACAAATTAATGTGGATTGAATTCAATCATGAAGTCTTTGCTCTTATTTTTCTCAGGAAACAAAATTATTTCTAAACAGATAAATTGTCTAGTTTGGACTTCTTGCCTGCCACACACCATAACCTTATTTTATTTTAACTCGTAACTTATATCTTAAAGAATTTATGTTAAATGCCATTTGACTGAAAAAATAACCCTAAAGTGTGCGGTCAGTAAAATAAAAGTTGAGTTTGATATTTACAGCGTCGATATCCTCATTTAATTGTTAAAGTAAAGTTGGTTGGAAGCTATGGTCAGGTTACACCCCAGTGACCTAAGAAAAATTTTATGCTAGGGGCAATTTTCTGTACTATTTAAGAGAGTCAAAAACACTCCCCCGACCTTGGAAATGTTATCCACACTCAACAGGTGAATTGCTCTTTAATGAAGCTAAGCGTGCTTATATTACAGTTCCAAATTTCAAAATTATAATACAAAAAAAAAAAAAAACCCTTGTTCTTACCGATCTCCAATTCCCATTATGAGTTTCTTCAGCTTGTTCTCCTCGATAAATCCCTTGTTTTCGGGGTCGAACGATGAGAAAGCGTTTCGTATGACATCTTCAGGGTCGGTACCACTGATTTTCTCACCAAATAGTGTCAGGAACATAGTAAAGTTGACTGGGCCAGTGGCTTCGTTGAGCATTTCTTCCACGTAATCATCCTTGACTAGCTTCCCAAGTGAATCAAAAGTTGCAGCTAAGTCTTCTTTTGAAATGAAGCCGTCGCGATTCTGGTCGATCATGTTGAACGCCTCTTTGAATTCCTGGATCTGTGCTTGGTCAAACATGGCAAAAACGTTTGAGGTGGCTCTCTGCGCCTTCTTTTTCGTACCTCCCTTCTTCTTTTCCTTTGCTTTGGACGACATCTCGGTTTTTGGTGATTATAAACAGATACTAAAGGAACAGACTATCAAGTCAGAATACAACAGACCGACGACTAACCTCAACAAACCCAGGACCTGCCTACTTGATAATGCAATCCAAGACATCAAAACACTGACTTCTTATACCGAGGAATTTCATCAAGAATGACGTCACTGGGTGGATGACCTAATTTGGTCATTCCCCGCTAGCATGTGGTAAAATGAAGTAAATGGCTTTGATTTGAGAAAAGCTTACACATCTGCTGAGATTTTGAAACGAAATAAAGAATCTGGTTCGTACTGAGAATATCAATTGACTACGAGTGGAAGTATAAGTTATGAAATAGCCAATGATATTTATTTCAAGTGGATTATTTATCTGCCGATGGGAGGCAGCCAAGTTGAGAGGAAAAATGTGTAACAACAGATATTGTTGTGACATAATGTACTATTAATAGACATGGCGGTAACAAAGTAACATATAAACATAAGAGCCATGCTCGATCGTTCGTAAATCCAACTACTGAATTACCAAGAAAGACAAAAAAACTTTTTTTCCTGTTACAAAAACCTATCTGCGGCTCATTTTGGCGTTCAGTTGGCTCTATATACCTCAGTATTTGGTGGGTTGTTTTTAGAAAAGATAAGGTCACAAATTGATAAGCGTAATGCCATATTCTATAGGCCAGAAAATTCCAACTTTTCAAGTTTACACCACAACATAACCGTTTAGTTGGTGGGCTTCCTGTGGATTTACACAAAATCGAGTTTGTTCGAGTCCACGTTCATCGGGTCAGCAGCTTTCCCTTTGCTGGCAGCCATATTGGATTTGTCACAGAGTACAGTAGAAGTATTGTAATCGATTTTTTCCTCATTTTAAAATATTTGTAAGTAATAATTCAAATATTTTACCCTTGCCCTGGCTTTCTAAGGCTCATTAGTCTTCATTGTGTTATTATTACAGACGATAACCATGATATTCCCGACGCTTCGAGCGCTTCAAGTGCGAGGTCCATCTCTCGTCAGACAAATGGCCAGCAACCCAACTGCAGAAGAACTTGGTTTAAAAGGATGGCAGGTTTACTTTAATGCCTATACCACCGAAGGAAGAAGAAATGTAAGAGCCTATGAATATTAACAACTCAAAGTGTTGCCATTTATCTATCAACAATTTTTGCTATTTGTTTATGTATAAACGCAACTTGAATTCGTATGAATCATGAGTTCAAGTTGTTTTCAGTTCATGTGAAGAATGCCCTTTGTTGACGTGATGTTTATAATTTAATTGCGATTCATTGGATAGTAATGCTACTATGCTATGTCTGATTCCTACACCCTCCTAATCATTATCACCAGTCATCATTGTAATCATGAACAGGGGATTAAAATTGGAGTAGCATAAGCATAATGATAATCATAAGCTGTGGAAACAAGTTGTATGGCTTTCCAAAAATTCAAATAAAGACTTGGCACAACCTCTATGTCGTCCCTAAAAATAAATCCCAGAATCCAGTGCAAGATGGCGGCACCTTTTGATCCTGTCCCCAAATGCAGCCCCACAATTCTGTGCAGCATGAGTTCATTTCAGTCCTCCACTGAAATTCAGAAAGGCTTAAATAAATGTTCCAGTAAAAAGTATTTCCTCAAAAGTATTTCCAAAGCTTGTTAGTATGCATATGCACAAGGACGTTTTCCTGCTTATGTACATCATTACATATGGTGTGCACTTTAATTAGGCAATAACTGCAGTGTTGATGAAGAAAGCAAACATTTTCAATGCTCACCTTAGTGTTAAAATGTGTGCAAATGCATGCACAGCAGCATTGTTTCATCTCTATGTACGATTACCATTTGCCTTGAGCAACAATTCAAACAGGAAGTTCCCTCCAGATATATACATTGTAGTTTCATGACATGAAAAGCTATACATGTAAAGAGAAACATATGATTAACCTTATTTAGAAGATAAAAACAAATTGTTTTTATATAGAATAAATATGGAATTATTGTATGATCATGAAATTAAAGAAAGAAATATACCAACATTACATACATAGAATACTAGCATTCTGTGTATGTAACTTTAGTATCTTTCTTTCTATTGTTTTTAATCTTACCTTTTCTCTCTGTAGATTGTTATTGGTACATATGGAGTTTTCATTGGATTGATGCTTTTCTACAGGTCAAGAAAATCTAAGGTCCCTAAAGAAAAGACTGCAGTATGATGGATTATATTATATTCTCACTGTATCATTCCATTTAATTCTAAGAATTTCTGGTTTGTGAAAGAATTTCTTAAAATTGGGTTGTGTGTTCAAGTTTACTGAAATGAAATAAAGATTGTTGACTTTTGGTAATGTGATGTTATTTTTTCCCATTGTTTCTTGTTATAAATCAAAATATAAAATCTGAGAGTAATAGCCAGACCAAGATTGACTACTACAAACTATCAATTACAGTAGTCGCAGTAATAGTCTGTAATAGGCTTAGATTTAGTCAACAGTTCAGAATTAGTTGTAGCTTAGATTGTAGATTTAGTTTACAAGTAGTGTGTGTGTGGTCAATGTATTAGTAAAGATAGGTGAAGTAACAACATTCAAGTGTTTACATAAATATTTGGTCATCAGTCCCAAATCAGGTTATTGATAAAGTTGTTAACAAAGAAACCACAACAAAGTATCTTATAAAAAGAATATGACAAAATGATTTTGTAATACAGAGATTTGAAAATGTGTTTGGAGACTCCAACACATTTTTAGTTCTTTAACATGATACCATAAACTGAAATTCTGTTTGACAAACAACTTAGTCAGATACATATTGCCATTACAAAAACATAAGATTTTATAGTTACCATGGTTCGTACAGATTCCTTGGTGAGAACTTCCAAAACTTTTCCAAAACTGTTGACCAAAAGTGCCAGCAGGCATTGATTTGCAGCAGGCAAAAAAAAAAAAAACATTGGCGTTTTTAATTGATACAACAAAAACAGTTCTTTGCAAGGTAGGAGCTGGACAACCAACAAAAAATTCATAACTTTTACATAGCCCAGTGGTCGAAAAAAGAATTTTCCAAAACTTTCCAGGTCCTGGAAAAATGCATTATCAATTTCCAAAACTTTCCAAGACTTTACAAAACCCATACGAACCATGAGTTACAAACTACAGATAGGGATGTGGTGTACATATGCTTGAAAACGGCATTTATGGAAAATTTATAAGCCCAAGTGATTGAATCATACCACTGCTCATAATGCAATTCTTTTAACCTCCCAAATACTTTTAGTAATATTTGATTCACAATCTGTGTATGTGTGCATAATAGAAATTGGAAATTAAAACATAGCACTGACAAACTGCTAGAACTCTTTGAAAACCCCTAATGTAACTCTGACAAATATACACATTTTTTCAAGTACATGTATTTTAAATGTTACAAAGACATATCATCTTTACCTTTCATTTGTACATATTTACAACTGCATAGACTGTCTATTACATTTTTTACAATAAATCAAGTCGTTCTGGCTATTCCTTGACTTGGTAAACTGGATACAGTAGATCCATTTGCTATCTCTATTTCAGCCTTTTGCTTTCTTTGAAGCTCATCTAGTATTTTTGACCAGTATTCTACTTTCTCTGAAAGCTTACTTAAAAGCTCATCCTTCTGTTTGATTTCTGTCTTGAGATGTGAAATTTCCTGGAAAAAACTCAGATAATATGAGCAAACATTGTCTCAGCAAGGTACAAACATAGGAAAATAACATCTACAATTACTGATAAAATATTCCAAATTTTGTCATTTGTATCTGGGAGAGCCCTCTTTATTTTGGGGATAGCATTTTCTATACTAGTCCTCTTGAACAACCTCTTGGGAATAAGATTCTATGTTGTTAACTCAACTATAAATAACTAATATTTTAGTTATTTATTTTAACTAATACTAATATTTTAAATTCATTGGATGACAAGGGAATTCAACATTGAATTTCATGAGAAAACAATATTGCATGAATTATGAAACAACAAGTGCCACATTGTTTTTTCAAGTGAAATTCAAGGTGGAATTCCAGAGTTGGGAAATGATTTTTCCTTGAATCCGAAGACTTTCTTGTTTTCAAGCTCAATTCTTTGTACAGGTGTGAACGGGCTACCAATGTAATGTTGAATTCAGCTTTTCAGGGATTACTTTTGCCTTTGGCTGTTTCTATTCACCTGTTTCAATGTCTCCTGGGGATGGTGTACTCTGACATAAGCTTGTTTTTTAATAAAATCTTCTTCAACTAATTTAGCTGACTCTAGGAACCTGGTTATAGCAACTTCAACACCTGAACAGAAATACATACCTGCATTAGCACAAAACATTTAAATACAGCAGATAAACAACAGATAAAATATATAAATAATACCATACCTAGTTTATTATCTACAAACTGCTGTCCTTTGCCTTTTTCAAGAGCATCAACTCCAAGAAGAGAAATACAAGACTATTATAAAGACAGGAAAAATTGCTAAATCTTTCAAATATCTTCAAAATTCCAATGGAAACTTGAAGGATACTTAATATTTGTGCAATTCCAATTATTTCAATGGACAGAAAGTGTATAATGAAGGTGCTAGGCTCACCTGAAGAGAGCATTCTAGTGAACTCACTACATCCTCCGCCATCTTGGAATCACAACAACGTCGGGAATCTGGGACTAGTTGGAGCAAAAAATACACGTCTACCTCCCCCTAAGAAACAGAGTTAAAAAATATTTTAAAAGATTTGAGCTTCAAACTCTGTTATTAGTAAATTTTGAAAGTGTGAATCCTCTATCTTAATGGTTAGATAGGTAGTTATGAGTCATAGTAGAAGGATATGTAAGAAAATGTGGGGGGAGGGGAGGGAATGTTCTGTCCTTACCCCCTCCCCTGTCAAGTGATCCTCTGTAAGCTTCCCTTAGGGATGACAGCTGTTTATTCTTCCCAAGTTGTTCTTACGCAGTACAGTACTTACGTTGATGGTCTTCGTGTTTTCTGGCTAATTCGTACTGTTCGTCTTACGGCAGGAGGAATTCACAGATGAGCACTTGAGAGTTTCTTGCACAACTCGTACCGGGTAAGTACAGTCAATCTTCCTAGTACTTAACTTATTAGGTCGAATTTTCTAAAAATGAAGCGAAATTTCAGCTTTCATTTAAACAAGCTGGAATAAATTAATTGATAAGCTTAAAAGTAAAATGGCAGTAGATCAAAACTAGGGATCGTGTTTAATACAAATCGTGAAATGATGAATAATAAGTTAACTCAGCAAGGAATGATCGATGCCTTGTATTATGTACTCTTCTCTACTCTAAAAGCTACCCTTCAATTAAAATGTCATGAGTCTTGGCCTCTGCGTAACCCGGAAATCACTTCTGTACTAGTTGCTTAATGCCCTTGATTTTTAATATAACGTCTAGAGGTGTTATCTTGTTATCAAAATTAAAACAGCAGCGATGAAAGACTGTTTTGATAGGAACCGCCTCGATCAAAACATCACCTGATAGTCACACCATCGTTACGTAGTTTGGAGGTCGTGTAAGTTCCAACATGAATCCCTCCCCCACCCCACCTAAAGCTTAATTTATTAGTATTTACAAGTGCTTAGGTGGAGCTGAGGTTGTGCAAGGAGCTCATAACCAAAATTTAGCATTTATATTACATAATCAGCAAAGGTTATTGCCATCAAACTGATATTAAAAGAAGAAATTAAATAATATTGCAAATAAATATTAGCAGAAATATTTCAGGACGAAATCTCCTCATGTGACATTTCCCATTTTCAGGTAAAACTCCTTGTGCAGGAACAAATGCTGGGATTAATAATCAGATAGGCCAAAAGGACACATTTTTCTTGAGCATAATTTTGCACTTAATTGTAACAAGAGGTACATTTTCTGATTAACTGCCAAAAATATTTTGCAATTAAGTTAAAAATCAATGATTAACAATTTGATTGACTACAATCATTAAGCTTGTTGTATGTATGTTTATAGCTATACCTACGTGAAAGAAGATTAAAGAATGGCACCCAAACGATTGCACTGGAGACAACTCCTAACAGCAGAGCCAGTGGTTTTCTTCTATGCCTATGGCTTGTTCATGCACTTGCCTGTTATTCAGCAGTACATTTACTTCAGGATTGCTAAAGCCAAAGGATTTCCTTACAGTACCACTAATTCTAATAGCTGTTCAAATGAAACATCTTTTAATTCAACTATGAAAGATTTAGAGAAACAGGTAAGAAATATGTAAGTGTATGTACTGTATTTATTTATGAAATATTTGAGAGATATAATGCACATGCTGGTTGGCTGGCTACCATGTTTATATCAAAGGACAGAGACATGCTCATGCTAAAACAACAAAAAATATTTTATAAAAGCATTATAAAACAATCACTTATGTCTCTTTACCTGGATATAAACACTCTGGGAGATGTAGAGCACTTGAAAAACAATACAAACTTAAGAACCTGGAAAAAAACTTCAAAACACAGAAGACAATCAACAAATAACTCTGCTCGCATGTGATAGCAAGTCAAGGGATCAATCTCATGGCTTCAGTCTAGTGGTGAGAGGCAGCACATTAGCAACACACCACCAGTGCTTTCCAGTAGTCCTTGTATACAGAATATAGTTCATGTACTGCAGGAGCATAGGCAGAGTGGATAGGGAGGACCTCCCCCATATATCATGGCAACAAAATGGTGGCTTTTTAGAATTTTAGAGTTTAGTAGTTGTTGTTGTTGTTGTTTTTTTTTTTTGGCTCAGGGCTTTGGAGGGGTCACAAAATGTTGGCTTTGGGCTTTTAGATTTCCCTTTCTTTCTTTTGATTTCCCTTTCTTTCTTTTGATTTCCCTTTCTTTCTTTTGATTTCCCTTTCTTTCTTTTGATTTCCCTTTCTTTCT
>JAAAQI020119550.1:5402-15790 GCA_011800005.2 Stichodactyla mertensii
AATTAGAAAATATCCAACACAAAATGACAACTACGAACCCCCTAATTAGAAAATATCCAACACAAAATGACAACTACGAACCCCCTAATTAGAAAATATCCAACACAAAATGACAACTACAAACCCCCTAATTAGAAAATATCCAACACAAAATAATTTTCTTGAAGCTTTGTTTTTGTTAAAATATCTGCAGTTCAACCCCCCCCCCCCAGCCAAAATTCAAACTCCCCTAAACAAAATCCCTGATTTACCCCTCTTAGGCAGTTTTGTAGTGAGTAGGCAAAATAAATTGAACATCTTTTGTTAGTTACCATTGATTCCATTAGGGATCTTCCTGAAATCATCTTTACCAATAGCTTTTTGTTTACCACTGAATGTACAGTTATCAGTTCCTACACACTGCAGGTCATCACTAAGGGAAAATGTGAAGAAGAATGTAAATGTGGCTTTATGCTTCTACAGATAAATTCACATGACATGACTTTTGATTGGATGAGTGGTAACCTAGAAGATAGTTAAAGGTGAAAAGTAAAGGTAATTTATTTTACTTCGATAGCAAATAAAGTAGTTGGCATGCCCAATTCTTCCTGTTTTTTCATTTGTTCAATGGGTGTTGACTTATCTATGATGTGGCTATACTGTGTCCTTTGAACCTTTTAAAGCCACATGAACTCTGTCTTTTGAGTGATTCAAGGAAAATATTTTACATTTTTGCTACTTTCTCTAAAAAATTCACTCTGTTTTATTGACTAACATGACTTACTTTGCCAACAAATTCATTAAATGTTCTGGTGTGGTTGGGTCTGGACGGAGAGGAGGTGCCATCACATGACCTGTCAAATAAAAAGGATAAAAATAGGAATGTAAGAGAATCAAATGACAATGTAAACAGCAAGAAGCAGTACATAGCATCACCATCATGATCACACTGTCATCCAGGAATGGATCCAAGGATGGTGAAGGGGTTGCCTTGTCACCACAATTTTTGCACAAATAAAAAATGTGTTTATAACTGAAAACATTTATGTGGATAAACTTTCACTCATCTGAATGGCTAACTCTTAGATTTTGAACAATGAATTGAACAAAGCCCAAACATTCTAACTAGTTTGCACTTCTGTTCTGCCACAGCTAACATTCACACATTCTACCTGCGGCATGTCTCCAACATGTGTGCCGATAATGTGTACCATCAGTACCAAGGCCAGCAGCAATTGGCTCACCAAACACTACATTTCCTCTTTGTCTAGCTTCAGTAATGACTCTAGCTGCACTCTTGCTCATGACATGAACAACATAAAGAGGGCAATTGACCTGGAATACAAAATGCCAACTAAATGCTACTAGCACATGCATGTGTAGACAGGGGAGATTATTGTCATACGCTGTGTTCAAGAACCTCTATGTTTATTCAAGGCCCAGCTAGTATTGTTTCTTGGTAGTCTTGTAAGGCAGGAAACTGCATGTAGAGCTTTACAAACTAAACAACAATTAATACAACAAACTAGAGCCTTCTAACAACAACCAAGAATCTTTAGCAGAACACTCAAGATACAGAAGCATTCATGTAGCTTTTACTTTATGATACATACTCGGTTTGCTATAGTAATTGCTCTTTGTGTTGCTTCAGCCTCGACTTCTTCTGGACGGCACATTTCATGGCCTTCTGGACCAGTGATGCCTAAATCAATCATTTGCTTTGCTCCCTAAAATACAAAAGCAATAAACATGGTAAGTCTTTGAAAACACTTCCTACTACAAAACTGAAAAGTGTCTACTTGCTGGTAGCAAAAGGGATTTCTGACAAAGTTTTGTCTTTTTTCCCCTTGAATTTGCTGCTGTACCTTCTGTGAGCCCTCTACCCCTCCCCTTCCCCCAGACTCTACTCTACCTCATCAATAAGATGTCCATTTTCAGCATGCACCATAGCTAGGGCTCCAATCTCCTTGCACTTCTTATAGCATGGAATCATCTGACAACAAAGTAGGCATAAAATAGTCCTCTTTTTATCAAGGAAAGAAATTGAAAACTAATGAATTAATGAAAAAAAAGGGAAAAATGGGGAAAATGGATGAAAGCAGGGAGTGGAAGGAAGAAAGGAGAGAGAGAGAGAGGAAAGCAAGAAAGAAAAACTGAGAGAGAAAGAAAAACTGAGAGAGAAAGGAAAATAATATAATCCATTTTACAATATTATACATGAACACTAACATGACATACCTCCTTGTCTTCCAACATTAAAACATCTTTGTAAGCCATGAAGGTCTTAAAAGAGTTAATACCTGAAATTATACACGCAACACAATTACCATTCATCATTTCTTATTTAAGGCAGAGGCTGTAATTAGCTTAACAGTACAAATATTCATGTGTTATTATTATTTTTTTATCAATGAGAACTTTAGTATCAATGAAAAACATAACAATCCAACAATTAAAGTGTTTTTAATAAATTTAAAGACTAAACTATGCTCTATTTTATTTGGATTTGAACTCAAACATACCAAGATAGCATAGCTGTCATAAGTGCAAAACAATCAGTTACTCATGATGAAGGAAAAAGATATTTTTGGTGTATTTAATTTGTTACCTTTATCTCTGACAATTATTCCCATCTCATTGGCAATGTCCTCAGACCACCAAGACACAATCATGTGGAAGGCAAAATCACAGCAGACTGAGATATACAAGTAGAGCATAAATCTTTAATTTAAATTCATGAATTTAAGGAGGCTACAAACAGTTTTTATGCATGTGCTCTTAAAGGCCCTGTTACACTGTGCAAATTTCTCAGCAACTTGTCTGTTCGCAATGCTTGAAAATGTAGCACTGCAGGTTGCCAAGGTGAGGTGTTACACTGCAACGCAATCTCAGCAAATTTGCAACAATTATTTGCCAAGGTAGGCTGAGGAGAGCTAATAATAATGCCATATTGGATCATTACAAATGTGTGCACATGTGTTCCTGAAAAACAACTTGCAACAGCATTGCAAGTTCTGCAATCCATTGTGAAAAGCAGAACTGAGTTCCAATTCATGCAACACTGTGCATTACAAAAAACATTGAAAGACAACCTATGTTACACTGTGCAATTCCCCAGTAACTTGTCTTGGTGTTGTGAGACAAGTTGCTGAGAAAATTGGACAGTGTATTAGGGCCTTAATGATCAATGTACACAAATTCATTTGAACTTGCAAAATCAATATTTTGTCCCAAAAAATTTCACATTTCATAAACTTCATTGATTTTTGAGTATTCCCTGTTACAGAATTTTTTCTTTTTCAATCAAATCAAAGATAGGGTCATAAAGTTAAAATTAATGAAATTTAAATTATTTTTAACACTTGATTATTACCAGCCAGGATCTTGAACCCACAACTTCCCACACAATATTAATCAGACTGAAGTTCTACCAACAAAGCTAGCCGCTAGCTGTTAAGGGTTTAGATTACAGTGTAATAATCAAGAAGTACCACACCTTTTTCAGAAGCCCAGCCCATCCACCTGTCATATGCTTCAAGCATTGATTCACCCTTTGCAGGAGCTATAAAATCAACTAAGTAGTAATAAAGAAAATAATGTGAATAAGTACATTGAAATCTAGAATGTATAGTGCACTGGTCGTAAAGAGACCTTTTTAGCTTGGGCAAATGTTTAATTCCCATTTCAGACCATGTATTTAATATTCCCTTAGGTATTGTATCTCTGTTCCTTGATAAAAAGAAGTGGTAATTTAATTTTGAAATTTTAAATTTAGCGATTAAGAACATTTTTTGATTTTTTTCTTTTTTTTTATATATTTTTTCCCCAGAGGGGTAAATATTTTATTTTTATAGTGTTTTGTAGAAAGATTGAATACTAGCATGGACCTAATGAAAAAAAAAAAAAAAAAGAGACATTATCCCAATGAAAAAATATTTTACTAAATTTAAAATTTCAGAATTAAATTGCCACTTGTTTAAACCACTTGAGAAAATACATTACTGCAATCCTTGATATCCTAGAACTCAAACACTTCAACAGCTTGTAGCGAAATTGGTTTTTCTCTGCCATCAATCAAAAATAATCAGTTGGTATCCTTTATATTTTTGACTGGTGGCAGTGAAAAACGAAATTCCAACAGGCAGCTTGTAACTACTGAGTTTGCAGAATATTGAGAATCATAATAATAAGGATGAGCTGCAAAACATAAGATCTTATTCTCAAGAGAATGACACATGGTCTGAAATGGGAAAACATTACACCCACATTGAAAATGTTACAATTAAGATTCCAAGATCAACTTACTAATCATGGTTGTGCCTCCAGCAAGTGCTGCTCTGGTACCAATATAAAAATCATCTACAGACACCATCCCCATAAATGGTAACTGAAAATGAGTATGGGTATCTATACCGCCTGGAATATCAACAGAAAAGGTTAACATCTATTGGCTGTTCTGGAATTGAGGAACAGACTAGGGCCTAGTGAAAATATTAATCGAATTAAGAAATGATCCTGCCATCACAAAAAAGATCATACATTATTGCCGAGTTTGAGCATTTGAATGAACACTTACTGCGCTGAGTAGCAAAGCCTTTGAAAATCACACAAGAGGAATTATTATATGGCAAGGTAATTTCACGCACTCTCTATGGTCAATTTGCAGTCCATAACCTACAGTATGGACCACCAATCTTATTTTTGTGTTCACCTTGCCATATAATATACATTTTATTAACCTCACTTGCTCAGTCCATGTCTAAGTTATGGAACCTTGTTATTTTTCCACATTTTTATGGCCTGTGGACTATGCGCTTGTGCCATAAGGTAGTGAAAAACTCAGCCCATAACTTACTGTACAGACCTTGTGATCAGTTAATAAGAGCTATATGTATATATATGTAGGGTTTGAGGATAGCATCATGGCCATATATTACTGATTGCCCCATAGAAATAAAAATATCTTTAGAGCAGGAAAATACCTGGGATAACCATTTTCTTGTTTGCATTTATTATTTTTGTATCTCCTGGTGTGACAACGGACTTCCCAATCTCCCTATAAAATTAAACAAGTACAATCAACAACAACACATACATTTTATTGTAAGATTAAGCAAATGAGCAGTCAATAACTTGCACCAAAATAGAGAGGAACATTGGGGGATGCTCAAAACTGAAAAACATCAAATAAAATCAGGGAAAAAAAGAGATACTGCAAAATCATATCTGGACTCATCTCAAAACAATGCTTTTGTGTGTTTTTGGCAACCAACTGGAAACCATAATACCATATTTATTCTTGAATTTTATTGAATACTGAAGCCAGGATGGACAAAAAAAACATCTGCTGCAGCAAAGCAGGAAACCAAAATACTGCAGTAAAACATTAAAACTACCAAAATACCAAGGAAATCTGCATCACAGCAAGTCCCAATTCCCCCACTCAAAATACTTTCACTGTCCTACCACAGTTAAGACCAGATAAAATACTATCCAAGTTCTACACATCACTGAAGCAGTATAGATCAAGATAGTAAAGACTTACTTGATGATTCCATTTTCCACATAAACATCAGCTTGAAACATCTGATCATCATTGACAATTGTTCCTCCTTTGATGAGGATGCGATCCTTATGGGCCTTCACAAAACAAAAAAGAATTTTATATGCTGATCATATACATACAAAGATGGGGCTTAAATATAATGTAATGGGTTATATAGGGCAATTCACTTAAGTCTCAATGTGCTTTACAATCATTGTCAGTGGAGGACTTAATGGGTTGCATTGGCAGCTGCACAGCCTATAATCTTGTCTTGAGCAGATGATTAGTATTACTAGACATACATTATGCCTCCATTGGGGTAGACTGTTGAATAAGACAAACCCCTACTCTGGATATGATGTGTATTTCCTAGGTTCAAGTCCAAAACACTGTTAGGCATGATGCTCAAAATCCTGTTTAAGTGAACACAACATTGTTGACTTATCCTTCAATGACTGTGATACAAAAGACACATGTGGGGACTTGTCTGAAGCATTTCAAACTTAACTCAGTATCAATCAAGTCCCAACAATGCTCAACATGGTGTTCAAATGCTTCTAAACTGTAGGGCCCAACAACGTTGGATGTTGTTGGCCAACAATGTTAGATGCTTTTGCCCAAGCAGGCCTTGAGTTCACAAACACAAAGCATTCAACAATCAAATGTATGAGGTAAAAATTTGAATTTAGCCTGAAACTTCCTTTGATGCCTGAATAGAATGCCTTGTATTTGACCAATGAATATTAATACCAAACACTGACACAGAACTGGTTCATTTCCTATATTTCTGTATGTTATTCGTACATTTTTTCACCTAAATAAGCTCTAATATGAAAGCCTTTTCAGAATTAGTAATTATCCATTTCACAGCCAACTGCCTTTACTGACTGTTTACAATGCCGCTACATGCTTTCCATCTTTGGTGGCAATCCATACCTAATCATGATCAGTGTACGTAATGAAAGGGTTTGCCTATGCCAGCTGCTTCCTGATTGCTAGTCAAGAACTGTCTGGGATCTTTGCCTATTAACTCAAAAGGTTTTCAATTCATACCAAAAAATTAAAGCTATAGCTTCTACTTCATAAATTTCATTTGATTAAGGTTACAAACCACTTCAAAATGCTCCATATTAACATAGGAGAAAATACTGGTCTAAAACTTTAAAAAATTGCTGGAAAAGTTTTAAAATGTGCCAATATTAATTTTGTCAGGCACTGAATACAAAATTAAGCCAACAAAGATTTCAAAGTCTAAAAGGTGAAAAAATACGAAGTTAATTACGTTTTCACAGTATGGCTATCTTTGTTTAATTCTTTAGAATTCTAATTCTCTTGTAGATCCTCTTGTTTGCTTAACGGAAAATTTTACTCTAATGGAAATAACAGAACCCTCTTACCCGTAAAAAATTACAAGAGAGATATTCAGAAATGACATTATTTTTCAAGTTTATTTGTTAAGGGATCTTCGTGCAAATGCCTGCACGAAATTTAGGAAAAGGCGAAAGACAATGAATTTTAGGTCAAAGAAATATAATATTACGAGACATCAGCCGGCTGACTTCACAGTATACTTTATGTGATATTTCTATAAATATCTACAGTTTTTACCGTGACATTAAAGATAACGTCCCTGAACGTGACCGAGTTTTAATTTTCGTACAAAACGCGACTCTTTCTCACTCAGCTGATATTATTTCTATGCAAATTTTAAATACTATAGCTTCTAAGGGCATTAATCATTAATACAAACAATATTCGACTTCTAAAGTCTTCGATCTTCAATTCTTTGAAAAAGAAGGAAGAATTCTTATGTATTTGCCTTTGAGCGCTAGCTTTACTTCAGACTGACAATTCTTGTCAATAAATTTTTGAAGTTTACGTAAGACGTGTCAAGGTTTTTTATAATTATGCGCTTCATGCTGGACTTCCGCGGTTTACAACCTTTTTGAATGAGTTAATTTGAGGTTTCAGGAAATGAATAAAAGAATATTTTTTATTTAGATTGAAGCAAGCTGGTTGTGCTACGCTATGTATGTACGCATGGTTAAGTTGTTATCCACGCTACTTTTGATTGTTTTATCCAACCTTCGACCTAAAAAATCCCCTAAATTCTGTATCTATGAACAAAGAGGACAAACATCAAGTCAAAGCAGTGAACATAAAATCCAGATCACCATACAGAAGCCAAGATGGAACAATATAACATAAATTAAGACACTCTAAACCCATGCATCTGTAAACGTGTATGTAAATAAAACACGACCTGCTCAACGCTTGCACACTTTCTGAAAGTAAACTGACAGTAGAACAACAAGTTTATAAAACAAAACAACCCTTGAAAAAGACTTATGAAACCAATATTTAATAAACTTAGAAATATTCCTAAAGAAATAAAAAATATTAAGAAGAATCCCGTGAGAAGTTCATCTGATCCAACGCCTTGACATCTCAGGCCTCAAATCAAACTTGAGATCAGGTTACTTTGGACTCAACTCAGATAATTTTTCTCAACTCTTTAAGGACGAAGATCTATCTTACGGGTTGTATATAGATTAAAGAGTCTACTCACCATTGCAGATGTCATTTTGATGATGTTTCAAGAGTGTTTTTTCAGGGTGAAGTGAAGGACTGTTTTCTTCACCGTGACAAGAACCCGCTAAAGTCCGATGATCACGAGGTCCTGGAGTACCCTGGGATGGAGACATGGAATGGAATAAATGGAATAATGGACGTCGGATCTTGTTATTTTAGATATTAGTCGGAATTAAAAACTCAAGAACTTCGAATTATCATTTCACTACCTTTCTTAAATCTTTGCGTTCTAAAAGAATTTGAAAAAGCTTAGAAATGAGTTGGAATTTCACTTATTTTGATAAGAGGTTCACATTAAAATTGAATGGAACGTAGAGGACTTGAGAAGTTTCAGATCGTTTAAATATTTGCAATAATTCAATTTTTATTGAAACTTTTGTGAGATTTTATCCCAGAGGTTAACAAACATTAGATTCTTCTCTTCATCAACCGAATGAATAAAAGCTATATTCCAATAGCCAAACCAGTATTGTATTTACATTGACTACCCTTCTATTTCATATTAGCAAGCTTCTATCACCATTTTTAAATTACTATAGTTCAGCTGTCATTGACACGAAACTTACAGGTGACTTCAAAACCTAAGATAAGATTAATCTCACAGTTATCGTAATAGAAATGCAAAATTCATTTCATTACAATTTTTCAGACAAGAGTGGACAAAAGACATTGTCAGGGACAGCGGAGCGTAATTTTGATTGGAGGGCTAACGACTGCCAAAGGACAACTTGGTATTTATATATAGATAGTAAATAAGTAATTTATTGGTGCGAACTAAGTGAACTGATCTGTTTGCCAAGCTCTTATTTGCCTTCTACCGGGATAGAGTCAAACGTCACGAATGAACCTCCAAAGAGTTGTCTGGGGCATAAGCTCGTATCGAGTTGTTGGGGGTGAGTGTTATAAAACATGTAAAACCATTCCACATCAGCACTGTTTGATAGACTTTTAGATATAACTAGACCCGTTTGCTGTAGATCGAGCATTAGAAATCTCTATTCACCAGCGCTATGGAATAAGTCTAAAATTGAATAGACTTCGCCGGGCGTAGTTTAGGGTCAGAATATTCCTCTACCTCAATGACGTTATATACCTACACTCCCAGCAATCCCTTCGGTCGCTTTTTTTTTTTTTTTTTTTTTTTTTTTTTGTCAAGTTAATTTTACTATTGTCTTGGCATTCTCAAAGGAGTTTTATTTGAATTTGAAAATAGATATCGAAAAGAATTCTGGTAGTTTAGGTATGAAACTTTATAAGGGTTTAAGTTTATAAGATTCCCGGCAGCCCGGTATTTAGTGCCAGAATTAGATACCCGGCAGCCGTGAATTCCAATACGATTTTCCACTTTTATTTTCGACGTTTTCGTTCGCAAACTGATTATTTCAGCTGTACGTTCTAATATTCAAAACAGTATGTCTGACCACGTGTAAAGCAGGCGCCCTAGGTTTGTAGGTTACTCAACTATTCCACGTTGTTTAATTATAACAATTGTGATCAAAAAAAGCAATTATTATCGTCAAACTGATCTATATCATATAAGCATAATCTCAGGGACGGGCCTGGGGGGGGGGCATTCGCCGCTATTTTGAATTACAGACAGACAAACAGACAGACAAACAGACAGACAAACAGACAGACAAACAGACAGACAAACAGACAGACAGACACATTTTATTTGGAGTTGTGCACTTCATTCACGGGCTGTAGGAGAATCTTTGCTTTGCAACGGGGAAAATGTTTGTTAGTCGATCAAAAAACACAAAAAATAAAGCAAGGAAAGACAGATCCAAGTGAGTAAAAAGCGGTTTTTTGATCGACTAACAAACATTTTCCCCGTTGCAAAGCAAAGATTCTCCTACAGTCCGTGCTTCATTGTACATTAACCAAGAAAGTATAAATAAGAGAGGGAAACTTCTTAATATCGCGCGCGCCATGTGAATTCCCGGTTGGGCTATTTGTAGAAACCGGATGCAGTTCAACCCGAGAATTCTAACGACTGCAATGCTGTTTTACGGCAATAAATCTTCAAAACATTTACTGAATACTTTTAGCAATGACTACATTATAGCCCTGTTAAATATAGATAAAGAAAGCAAAATTAAAAAGTCGCAAATTTTTCACCGATTTTCGTTCAAGGCGAAAGACAACTTTTATAATAAACGTATTTCGACCGTTTGCAAAGAAGATTTCCAAAATAATCATATCCATTTTGAAATCACCGGTGTTTCCTGCAATCTGATTGGTTAAAAATAGTGCAATTTAAGCATTAATT
>JAAAQI020119661.1:0-15789 GCA_011800005.2 Stichodactyla mertensii
CAATTTTAAAAGATTTTTACCGAACAGTTTTTGAGCTACGAATTTTTAAATGAAAAACTTTGCTCACATTTGAAGTGTTCTATCGTTGTCATAGCAATGTCATACGTCATATTTACATTTTCATTCCAATCTTTACTTTATGGTCTTTGGTCTTCTGGGTCCACTTACTGTCATATATTAGCCAGATAAAGTTTTTCAGGATCATTTTTGTTACCGTATATGCCAGTTCTAAAACCCTTTCAAGCCTCCTTAAATGCTACTCAAATTACTGTTCAGACTGTTATACTAATTTAATTTGTAGAAGCATCTTTCTGGGATTTTAGAGTTTCTGGCTTCTGTTGGACTGATTCAGGGTCTTCCAACTAACTTTTTAGATCATGTGAGAATGCCTAATTCAATTTTAATAACTTTTTCAGCTGAAATGCTGTGGGGATAATTCGTACAAGGATTGGATGAAATCAAAATACTGGCAAAAACAGGGCAAGCTACCACAATCATGCTGTGAAACAGAAAAGGATTGCACAATGTTGCGAAACCACTACAAAAAGGTAAGTGGGACAATTTGTGGGAAGAATTAATGAGAGTGTGGAGAAATAAGTGGAAAAGAATGAAAGGAAAATAAAGGGAAAAAAGGGAAAGAGAAGAGAAGCAAGGAGAAGAGAAATGGAAGAGAAGAGCGACGAAGAGAAGGGAATTTTTCTGTTATTTTCACATCCCATTTTCTTAGCTTCCTTTATTTTATTTATTTTTTCTCAGGGATGTTATGACCAACTGTTGAGCAAGTTTGATGATTACCTGACATACATCATTGGTATTGGTATTGGTTTTGCTATTCTCCAGGTGAGCTGACAGAAGCATCATAAATGTGTGTAAACCATAGTTAAACAAAAGTTAAATTTTGCTCATACCAGAGCACTGAAAATAAAACCATGAAACAACTTAGTAGCTAAATAGTGCAAAATAGTACAAAATCTTTGTTTTCAATTGTTTAAATAGTGCTATTTTGAACTATTTTAAGTATTGTTTCATGTTTTTAGTGTTTGTGCTCTACTGGTGGCAAAAATTAATATATTTTTCACCATTTTCCTGTTTTTTATCAACAGCTCTTTGGAATGTTAGCTTCTTGTTTCGTGATATGCAAAAGTGGAGATGTCAGCTATGCACCGCTCAACGGAGGAACATTTGTTTGAAGTATTTTAACACCAGTACCACACACACACCTCTCGTATGCAAAACATTTTATACCCAGTTTTATCGACACTTGATTTCTAGGCTGTAAGTTGAATGCTTTCTTTCTGTATCCGTGCTCTTTAAGAAATGAACCAAGGAACCATTCATTATTTATGTTGGGGGAAGGGGGCTGACAGATTCATCGAAACAACAAAAATATCATTAACCCCTTGTACATCATTATGAACTCTCAAAAGACATTTACCTATAAAAGTGTAAATCAGCATAATAAACAGACAGTCCCTTTCTGTGCATAATTTTTGTGACCAGCTTGCAATGTCTTGAGTTTTGATGTCCCCCAGTTCTTGACAAACCTCTCCATCCTGGGTTTAAATAATGAACGGTTCCCAACATGACTACAGCAATTAAATTAGATTTAAACTAAGAACATTTAATATTGAAGGAATTGTTATTTACGTGTTAACTAAAAAAAGGTATTCTACTTGGTTTGGTCTTCAGGCATTTTCCCGTTAATTTTTTATTAGAAACCACGAGTGGCTTTGTATTAAAAGAAGCCAGTGCATGCAAAACGTTTTGGTATAATTAAGTGACCTTAAGTTAATCCTAAAGTATAGTTTATTAAGCCTTCATTTTTTAATGATATAGAAAAATTATTATCTCTCTCTGCTATAGTTTGCGCTATTAGAGATTTTAAGGTGAGCAAATCAAGAAATTAAAGGATTATAATCAATCTAAAGTAGAACGCTTGAAGTATTTAATTAATAAAATAAGAATGTTCAAAGTGTTTTTGTCTTAGAACTCGAACTAGTAACAGAGCATCATAACACTTAAAAGGTTTCCGCCTTGAACCAATCAAAACGCTAGAAAATACACACCATCCAATCACGATGCTTGAATCTGGAAGCCATTTAATAGTCGCGACCGCACAGTTTTGCTTTATTCAACAGCATGTGGATCTCATTTTCATCTCTTTTTTAATTTTTAGTCAAATTCGGGTTCCAAATCCGGAACATTTCGGCTGTGTATTCCTGACTTCACTTGTCGTCAAAGTTGGAGCTTATTATAAGTTTTTAATATAATTCAGAATCAAAGTTATTCTCAAGGAAAACAGTAAACCGCGCGCGAATTATATTTGAAAATTTTCTGACCTTTTTCTTTCCTTATTCCCAAATTAAGTCTCTATTTCTTTTGGTTACTGATATCAAATCTTCCACTCCGACAAAGAAAGAAATCTGGGAAGGTTAATCGCCAGTATTGCTTGTTGGAGTTAGGTCTTCTATGACAGCACTGGTTGTTCCGTCGTAGTTTTGAATTTTCCATCAGTCTTTAAGATAAGGGCGTACAGGACATTCTATATTCTCAATACAGTCCTTCTTCCCGCTCTCTCTGTTGTAAATAATCAAGGTTTTCTTGACAGGGTTTAAAAACAAAACAAAGATGTCACCATCTTCGTATGTAGTGATGTTGCTCTGAGTGCCTGTTGGGTTGTCAGGACTGTAGCAATACCCATCACACCAGAACCACGCGTCTTTTGTCAATTCTCTCCAGTTACAGTAAATAGATCCTCGCGAAGATGGCGAGCGCTCTCGAGCGCTTGCTAATGAAATTTCGCTGCTTGTCAACCTTCGTTCACATTTTTTCACACCAATTTTACATCCCTGGAAGAACGAGTGTTGAGATCCCAGTGAATAAGAATACGTTCTCAAAGGGGTTGCGTCTTGTTCGACAAACGAAGCACACGAGTGAATGCTGCTACGAAATCTTACTCGCCACGAAAAACAGTATCCTCCATCTATCACGATGTCATCAATGGTGGTCGTACTGCCTTGGTACATTCCATGCTCACTATTGAGGGAATATTCCAGATTGCATTTGTTTATATTCACGATTTTCTGGCTTACATACCAGCAAAATGGGCTGCCTTTTATATGCTTACCATCTACCACAACAGCAAGGATATATTTTCCAGGAAAGGTTGGTAAATACGACAAACCATACGTCCCGTTGTCGTTATCCGTAACATCAAGGAACTTCGTGTCTGTCCCCCAGATTTCTTTCTGTGCAAGGGGACAATCAGTAATAACGGCCTGAACTCGATTTCCTCCATTTCGGAGTTGCTGTCCAAAATGGTCTCGCAGCGTTATCACAAACTCACAGAATTGACCACAGAAAGTTGTGTAAATAATTCCAGATTCTCCACCAATGACTTGCAGAGAGCAATAAGATGGAACGGCTGTGGTGCTGTCGATTCTGACAATCATTGGCAGCAAATCTCTTAGTGTTCTGTTATTATCAATGCGAAGATTTATCCCATCGTCTTGATATGGAGCAGTGTAAATCAGCTTCTCGGAGAGATCAGCTAAGCGGGAAATTATTTGACTTTTAAGAGACAAAATTTCGCTGTCACTGCCATTTCGGATAGCCTTCCTTGCGAACTGAACACTATATTTGATGTTTTCCAAATGCTGGGAAAGTTGGTCTTCCTGACTTCGTATCGAGCGTAGTTTTGCTTTACAAACAGTTTCTACACCTTGTTTTAACTCCGTTCGAATTTGCTGAAGAATACGAATTTGTGTGTCGATGAAAACATCGACATTTCTCTCTGCATTGGCGCCTTTTGCCTTAATTTTTAACTTCATACTTCTGACATCGCTTAACGTGTTCTCTATAGTAGGCACCCTTTCGACTGCATCCCTTATCGCGATGAATATTTCTCGGCTTTTTCCTTCTATAACGTCTTCGACTTTCTTAAATTCGTGGTCTCTGTGTTCAAATATTGTACAGTCTCGGCAAATTAGTTCGCGACAACCTTCACAAAAAAGCTTAAGCGGTTCTTCTTTGTGCTTTGAGCAAAAAAGTTGCTTGGCCAAAGCACATGGTTCAGCTCTCTTCACTGCTTTGAGTGTTACCACTCGATGGTGCTTGAGAGACTGTATTCTTCGATGAGCTGCGACACAGAAGCTACACATGAACACACCACAATCATTACAGCGTCCAATTGCACCTTTTTTGCTATGGCAATTCTCGCAGTCAATCTTTTTCCCTTTTTGCTCGCTACCTGAAGAATGTAACTTCAAAATTGGTGAGAGATTAGTAATGCCAAAGTTTCGTGGTAGATTTGCAACATCTTCTGGAGTCAACTGTTAAAGCAAAAGAAAGGAAATCCTATCATTTTTAGGTTCACAGCTGAAAAATGATGACAAAAAACTGTTTAAAATGGTAAAGAAAAGCTATCATACTTTGAATTTCGTGTAGCAAGTGGGGCAAATCGTTTCCGCTTCTTCATTTTGTCCGTTGAAGAGTTTGTCAACACATTCTTTACAGAATGAATGTAAACAAGGGAGTACGCGCGGATCTTTGAGATCATCTTTGCATACTTCACAGAGCGTTGCCATACAGAAGAGACACGTTTGTTTTAGGTAATTAATAAAATCATATTCTCATACTCGGAGCTTAAAATTACGAACTGGATAAAAAATTGCATGCTTGGTAAGAATTGAAATCCCGTCATTTTGTAACGTAAACTTGAGCGCGCGCAGTAAAACGCTGGACGAAAATGACGCACAAAAATGATGCGCGTTGCAAAGTAGCCTTTGCGCGTTGCCCTCATTTTTCCTTTCATCCTTCCATTCTTCCTTTTCTTGGTTTGTTCCTTCCATTCTTTTATTTCTTTGTGATTCTTGCTTTCTTTGTGTCATTCCACCCATCCATTCATGCATCCATAGCTCCACGCTTTCTTTCTTACCCTAGTAATTTTCAGTTTCTGTATTTTATCTCTTCTAACCGAAGAATTACGAGATTTACCATTCATTATTACTATTTACTATATTATTAGCACCACCTAAGAAATATTAAACCTTGAAGTATTTCCTGGAACTCATCGAATTTTCTGAAAATTCAGCTTTTAAGTTGTGACGTATTTCCGGGTTCATTTGCTCACAAACTTCGCTAAAATAAAGCCAAAACATTTATCCACAGCTCCTTCTCCAACTGCAGCAAATAGAACTCATTACAGCAACATCTGCTATTAAGAAAAAGCAAGAAAAATCTCGTTAAAAATGATTTTTATTTGGCCCGGAAAGATGTGAGTTTTTGGGTTACCTGTGTTAGTCTGGACTTATGACATCATATGCAATATTTCAAAATGGACGACAAGACGAGTGAATAAGCAAAAATTCTACCTTCAAAGCACTATTTTTAGACCGTTACAGCTTCCTTCTTATATTCCAATGCCTCAGCCCAACCAATAAACATCCAATGGACTTCAAACACAAGACCTTTCGAAAATGCGGCAGCCGTAAGTACCGAAAATTTGCCCGTAATTGTGAGCATTTTCAAGATATCTTCCCTTCAAAAATAGATTTAATTTATACACACTATTATTTCCTTCAATAGATTATAGCGACCTGAGAGCTTTAGATGGCGTCGAAGTAAAAGTAGGACAAAATTTTCAACCGCCTAAAAAGGTTACACCTTATTTATTATCATATTCAAGTGCTCTATAATTTTCGTCTTGTCTCGCCCTATTTTTGATCCTGTACTTCGACCTTCTGCTAAAAATTTCAAAGGGAGCGAATAATCAAATGTGACAGCTGTGCTCTAAGCTTCTGTTTTTGTATCTTTATTCGTTTAGGTTGCATTGCCTGTCGGCTTTCATTTGAATGATCCGTCTGATGTCCTTAGTTTGACAGTAAGTGAATTGAAATTAAGCTTATAATGCAACAATCTGTCTAATACACATTTATATTTGACTGAAATATTTTGAAGATTTAATAAATACAATGGTTGTGCTTATTTTTTGATTTCTTTGTCATTAGGTATTCAGTTGGAGGAAATCCTGATTTATTGAGAAAACAAATGTTTCTGTTTTTTATGATTTTGGTCTTTTTTTTTTTCTTTTTCAGTACCACATTACTTTTTTTTTTGTCCTGTTTTGGGATGCTCTACCATGTCTTTTTTATCACAGAGGGTAAAGCGGGGGGGGGGGGCATTGGGCATTGGATTTGCAAGTAGACAACAGCCTGACCCCATATCTTGTTACAAACACAAAAGGTTGTGCCTTGTTTATAAACCTTAAGACCTCCCTTGAATGTTAATACAGAAACTAGGGTCATACGTTTGGGATTCATTGGCAATTATTTAAAGAGTATTTCAAAAAGTGTCAGGTTCTAACCCTTCCAGAAAACACTACCTTGAGATGACTAACTGAATTGATGTTAATATTATTTTAGTATGACTTTATCTTGGAGAATGAAGTCATTGCAAGAGCTGAGGAATTAAAAGCTAAGCAGCTACGAGAAGAAGAAGAGGCAAAGGAAGCTGCCCAAACTGCTGCTGATGAGATAGTAGCAGTCCCTCCTAATGTCTCAACTTGTAGTGTCTCTACTGGTAATGTCTCTGCTGGTAGTGTCTCTACTGGACACACAATATTTTCAACTGTAGGAACAGACATTTTACAGCCAATTGCTTGTACAATAATTGGACATAAAAGAAATGACAGCCTTGGAAAAAATTCTCTTGATTTGTCAGACTTTGAGGCACAAGACACAAATCCATTTGAACTTGTAGAACTTCAGACTATTAATGATTTGGATGAGTTAAAAAGTGTTCTTCAATCAAGTTCACAGCCACTTCCTGCAGGAGAGATTCAGTCAGCTGCTGTGGCAGCTGCCGAGGCTCCGATAACAACTGCAAGTTCAGAGTTAGGTCCTTCAACAGTAGCTTCACAGCTGTTTAACTACCTTGCAGGGCCAGCTCCTCAAGTTAGTGCCACTGATCAACCAATTAAATCAAATATTAATTCAAAACTGTCAAAATCTATTCCCGATCTCTCAAGCAATCAATTAGTTGATATTTCAAGTGAGGATACTTCAGAACAAAATGGTAGTGTTGTCAACTCAAGGAGTGTTTCTCCTCCTAATCCCCTAACTGGACAGCTCTCACAGCCTAATGCCATTCCTTCTATGGGATACGGAATACCTGCTCAGCCATTTAGCTATTTACATGGTGCACAGACAAACTTTTCTTCGCCACTTCCACTACAGAGTAACTCGGTTTTGGTGGATGTTAGCAGTTCTGGTCCAGTTGTGCCAACTTCGTTAGCCCCCTCACTACCTCCTTTAAGCTCTACCCCAATACCATTAACGAGTAATACACAGACTACATATCCTATGGGTGGAGGCAGTGCTCAACCACCTTCAAACATTAGGCTACCCCCCTTGAGAAAACCTCCCCCAATTCCTCCACGACTGTCAAATCGCAAAAATGATACTAGTAATATTGACAAAATTGGAAGTAGTAGTCAAGGTGCAACCAGTGTAATAACTCCTTTACCGCAGCCAGAAAAAACTGAAGGGATATCGGTATCTAGTACTCAAGATGCTTCAAGATTCTCTGAAAAACCACAAAACCAGGTAAAGTACTGTAAGATAAAGGATGAGAAGAGAAAGAAATTAGAATGGGAATAGAAAAAAGGATTAATTGCAAAGATAAGGTGAAAAATCATTTTGATGGGATTAACTAACTAGGGGTGATGGAAGTAAGAGTTTGGGAAGATTACTTATATGGATAAATCTGTCATGTTGTCCATCCATTCATTTCTTTCATTCATTTATTTATTTGTACCGGCTGGTGTGAATGAACTAGTAAGCTCATTCTCTCATTTCATTTATTTCATTTATTCATTATTGATTATTATCATTTATTCATCAAATTAACTCTTCTTTATTTACCTTATTACACTTATTTTATGTGACACTTTAATTTTGTGATTTCAAAAAAATTGTGAAAATTTGATGTTGCGAAAATAAATTGTTGTGAAAATTTGGATGTGCCAATATTAAGTGACTACACATAAAGGCTTTAAGTGAAATATAGACTGTTTAATCATCATTTTAAGTCAATTTACTCAACAACTTCGTCTTCCTCATCATCCATGTCCTCTGTACAAAGATTTTCAAGAACTGTGCTTGTACAATCATCAAAGTTTTCATTCACGGGTTCTTTATAATTTTGTTCAACCAATGACTGAACTTCTCAATAGCTTTCACATTCTGTGGTGAAGCTTCCATTTGTTCTGTGATGCTTACGGGAATTTCCAATCCTCCTTGGACAACAGGCAACATAATAGGCATTTATTTATGGAAGAAATCGTGAAAATAAAGTGATACTGGCTTTTTTGATTTCATAAAATCACAAAAATAAATTGTCGCAAAATATGGCCATAAAAAATCACGAAATTTTGGTGTCGTGAAAAATTAAGTGTAATAAGGTATGTTTTCATCCATTCAGTCATCATCTTTCTTTTACCATTTATTTACCATTTTATTACTTTATTCATTTGATTTATTGATCATTTTTTGTTTCTCATTTTCTGTTTGATTTTCTTTATTTTTTTTATTTTGTTTGTTTATTTGATTTAAGTCTGATGGTGAATTGAATCCATCACTTAATCATTCAATATTAAAAAGACAACCAGCACAAAGAAGACATAAATCTAAAATGGTGAGAAATTACCAGTGCTGTAGACAATTTTTAAGTTAAATTAAGTCCCTCATACATTAAAAAATTTACCCGAAATTTCTATAAAACCATTAGTTGGGCCATCTTGAATTAGCATCAGTGGATGTCTGATTTTTTAAGGGTAAGAGGGAAGAGATGGCATAATGCCAAGCTTTGGGGTCTGCAGAGATCTTAAATTGTCTGACTCATGATGTACATCAGAGAATAATAGCATTTTGTAGCATAACTTAATTGACATGCTTGTTATTATAGGATAGCTCCAGAGGACATTCCACACCCCTACCACTTATTCCTAATTCCTCTGCCGCACCCCCTCCTACTTTGCAGTCTAATTTACCAGATCCTACACCAGTGTTAACAGACTCTGAGAGACAGTTTGTTGATTATATTGGAATAATGGGCTTCCCTAAGCCTAGAATCGCAAGAGCAGTACAGAGAATCGGTGAAAAAGATAGAGAGGTGAGGCTGCTAGGGGCTCAGACACACAATGTGACATTCCCTGTGATGTTGGCCTGTGATGTTAGGAATTTGCACCATGTATTTGCTCGCATAGAACTCGCACACAATGGTTGCATGGTGGACACATAATTTCCCCACTGCAAGCAATGTCGTAGGGAACATTTTATAATATAACTGAGCCTTAATGACAGCAAATATTGTGACCAGGAATAAAATGAGTGATGAATGGGAAAGCAATGAAGAGATAACTGATGATGAGAAGGTAACACCTTGACTTATTTTTTATAGGTAATAGATTTCTTGGTAACTGTAGAGAAACTCAGTGAAGAAGGATTCCCTGAAGACGATGTAGAAATAGCACTTAGTCTGTATGATGATAATGATAAAAAGGTTAGATAACAAAGAATACAAAAAACAAACAAACAAACAAAAGAATGCAGGGTAACAACTAGTTGGGTACATGTGAATTGCCATTAAAATTTGCTTAGCATGTAGCTAGACTTCATGATTTTGCAACAACTTGTCTGATTGGACAACCAAAACAATAGACTGCTTTACTTTGGGCGTAATGTTTTCCCATTTCAGATCATGTGTCATTCCCTTGGGTTTTTCTTTTTTTGTTTCTGGGAAATGCTTGAGATGATTTGGTTATCATGTATGAACCTCAAACAGAGAATCTTATTCCCAAGAGGGTAATGTACATGGTCTGAAATGGGAAGACATAAGAAAAATGTGTCAGTTATGGTTAGGTTGAACTTTTATATGGTTATATAATGAGCTGGTGGTAATCTTGCGTTCTTGACATTTTTCATAGGCTCTAGAATTTCTAAAACTGTCTGAAAGCTTCAAGCAACTAGGATTTGAAGAGTCATATATCCAAGAAGCCTTGAAAGCTGCTGACAATGACCGTGATAAAGCACTGGACTTTCTAACTTCAATTTCTGCCTCTTAATAAATTATTGAATTGGGATATTGAGCTACATTACTGATTGTTATGTGTAACCTTGATTGTAAGCATAACTGATATCTATATTAATTGGAATGGGGAAAGGTATGTCACAATTGGAACGACTTGAAAAGCTCACACTATACCCTGTTCCCAGAGACTTTGTCTTTTTTTGTGGAGCACAAGTTTAGTGATGAGACAAGTAAGAGAGGTTAGTTGCAGGGAGCTGTGAGTAAACTATGAGAAAAGAGAGAAGACATTGGGACAAGGGAAAAAACCCTTGCAGTATGGACATAACATGCCATGACCTTGGTGGTGCCTTAAGTCAAAGCACTGAATAAGCAGTGATCTTATATGCACTAGGATTGGCTTTGAACTACTCTGTCACAGACAGTTGGTAAGTACTTGCTTCAAGGAAAAAAGAAAGAAAGAAAGAGTAGCAAAGCGCACTAGCATAAGCTTTTTGTAGGAATTGGAAAACTCTCTCAATGTACTGTTGGGTAGTTCTTGATGACATTTGGCTTAGGATATAGACAACATCTATTAATGCACTACAATAGAAAATGTTGGGTAACTTAGCACTTACAAATCATTTTAAAAACTAACAGACTTCTGAAAATCTAAATCAAAAATACCTGAAGCTCTTTTCAAAACTGTATCAAATCTATTAGAGCCCACTGGACTCTACTGATATAATTTTTGTTGTTGTAAAAATTCAACATCTTAGCTGGCCATAAGAGATTAAAGAACAAACAAAATAAATTGCTTGAATTTTTTTTTTTTTCAAAAAAGAAATATCTGTAAAATTCTTTGTTTTTCAGTATTTTACAAAGCAATTTTATGATAGAAATGGATGATTATATGATTGTATTATTTTGTATAAAGTTTGAATATAGATATTATATGTGTACAGAATAAAACTGTTGTTGTTGTTGTTGTGGGATCTCATGGAAAACTATATCTTGGAAAATTTGTCTTTGGAGGCTAATTCATCATTACAAGCAGGTTTGGATATTTGTTCCATATTTGGTTTGAACAAACTAGCGGGCTATCACAAATCATGCATTCTGATTGGCTGTGCTAGAGTGATGGCATTTAACGCGTGGAACAGAGATTAGTAGACACTAAATCTATTGTTTTCTTTTGTGTCTATTTGTCTTTTTTTGTTTTTATTTCATCACTCCATTACAGGTGCATTGGTGACAGCCCTCTAGTCATCATCTGTCGTGGTATTTCTCCAAACCAAGCCCACTAGTACCAAATCGGCATGTCTCCTAGGAGTTAGTGGTTATGCATTTGCATCTTACTGAAATGTGAATGCAGGACCACAACTCCCAGAATGCAAAGCATGTATTTACATATTTTACAGTTTTTCTGTACTCCCATTTTTCCTTTCTTCAATCCTGTTTATTTCTTTTTTCTCTCCCTTTTCTTTCTATTTCTTCCCCTTTTCCCTTGTTTGATATTATCAACAGAACAGCTTGAGTCAGAAGTCAAAAACAAACACATGCAGTGTGGCAATTTAATATTATCACTTATAAATTTTCTATTTAATCTACTTATAACTGACAAGTTCCTACGTACCATAATTTGCACATTTAAATACATCTAATAAGCATTCTTCACAATATTCTTCATTGATTCTGAGATGTTTCATATCCCAAAACCTTGTTATTTTTGCACGTTTCTTAACAATATTTCTTTAAACTCTTCTAAACCAAAAAAACACTTGATGCAAAAAATTATGGTGCTAATTTTTAGGCAATATGGCAAACAGACAAATGTTCCTCCAAAATTAAACAGAAAAAATAGGCATTCAAAAAAAAAAAGGCAAGCCATTTTCATATTTCTACAACCTTGGTAACTCCTAGAACTTTTACTCTAAGCTTTACAGGTAGCTTTCTGTCATTCAGAAAATTAACAACTGTAGAGATGTGCCATGCCTGGAGTTGTGACTAGTTACAGAAGCATGAAAACCATTTACATGCATTATAATGACGACACACTGTGAACACTAACCTGTGATAAATTACAAACAATTGTGAATGATGTACAGTCAACATTTTACAAAACCTAATAACCAAAAATATCTATTTTTGTTACTTGCTGCACTCCTCCACACATTTAAGGTAGTCCTTGACATCTTCCGAGGATCCTATGAAGATTGGTGATCTCTGATGCAGAGATGTTGGTATGATATCTAGGATGTTCTGTGTTCCATCTGAAGCCATGCCACCAGCTTGGGTGACAATGTAAGCCATTGGGTTACACTCATATAAAAGACGAAGCTGAAATAAAGTGAAAGAGACATGAGAGGATGAAAGCTTTACTTACTGATATTATTAACATAAAATTTTTTTAGCCATGACAGAAATTATTCACACTCAACATATCTTGGGTTATCTTGTGGTATCTTGATGTTGCATGGAAAAGGGTTGGAAGTGAAGGGAGAAGGGCTGTATCTTAACACGGCATGTATCTATACAGGAAACCTTTGTTAAGCAATCATGTAGGGATACTAAGGTACAGATCCTTTTTTGAAACCAAATAATCTAGCTCACCTTTCCTTTGGGAGACTTGGTGTTAGGAGGGTACATAAAGATGCCGCCATACACAAGTGTTCTGTGCAAGTCTGACACCATGGAACCAACGTAACGAGATGCGTATGGACCTCTTGTATCCTGACATACAAATAACCCAAAATATAAATTAACATGGTCTTTTCTTGCCCAAGTTGTGCAGTTTTCATTTCAATAACAATCAAAGAGGAACAAAAGAAATTCAAGAATGTAACTTACAGTAGGGTTTTTGATCATTTCTAGGTATTTTTTCATAGGTTCTAGGAAGTACGCATAGTTGCCTTCATTCACACTGTAAATTAGCTTTCCTCTTGGCTTCATTTTAATGTTTGGATTAGTCAACACAAACTCTCCAATTGCCTGAGAAACAAACAAATACATGTTAAGCAAACTTCACCTTCCTTGTATGATTGTACCACATTTAAGACCTATAAGGCTCTGACACATGTGACGATCCCCATAACGTCACTTGCAATGGGGAATTTGTGTGTTCACTTATAAAAGAAGAACTCATTTCTACTTCTGTGATGTCAAGCACAAGAGTTGCACACAATGGTGTAATTTCCTCATTGCAAGCCATGTTGTTTCCTGTGTCCGAACCTTTTAAGAAAGAAACTAGATTCTAATCTAGCTTGAGCACAAACAGTAGCACAACATACATGTATCCTACTATCAAATAGATTCCTATACTTACAGGGTCCAATGTAAAACAGTTAACACCATTACCAGTGGTTAAGACAATAACAGTAGCACTACCATACAGAGCATAACCAGCTGCCACCATGTTCTTTCCTGGCTGAAGTCCATCTTTTTGTGTGGGAGGACCGTTCTCTGTTATCTGCACAGGAAAAATAAATACACTTGAAAATGATGATGATTATGATGATATCCACCTTTATGGCCAGTATCCTATAATCCTAGTTACTACTAAACTTTGTAAGAGAAACATTTGGTAGCATAGTGATGGCAATCAAACTGGCCTTCACTTTACAAATGGAGTTGTTCACTGGTTCTCATGTGCTTTGAGGGTTTTCTCTGGGTTTTTTCCAGTTTTCCTTTCAGTCTGCAAACATTTGTATTTCTAAATTCTATTTAAATTCAATGATGGCACTCAGGGACGGCAAGGATGGGGGAGGGGCTAGTGATGGAAAAATCAAGGTTGAGACTCCGAAACTCATTCTCTTGTGATTATCAATGTTATGCATGTTGTACAGTGTAATTTACTGTATAGTACCTTTTTTGCTATGCCAAAAATACTTCCAATAGAAGCAAGACAATCAATATTTGAAGAACCATCAAGAGGATCAAACCAGACGACATATTTTCCTTGTTTCTCCGTCTCTACTTCAATGACTGTCTCATTCTCCTCTGACACTAGCAAGCAGGTAGTGTAAGAAGACTTTAACATGTTTATAAATAGTTCATTGGCCATGACATCTAGTTTTTGCTGTGCGTCACCAGAGACATTAGTGTCTCCAGCAATACCATAGCTAGAAAAATAAGGAAGAGGTGAGATGCAGAGGCGGATCTAGGATTTTTTGAGGAAGGTACACCATCAACAATTGAAACTTGAGCCTGTACCCCTCTCCTGGGTAAACCCATGCTATGTTTTTGAGTGTGAAAGACAATATCTAAGATCTGAGGAAAGCAAGAAGTAGAACATGGATTCAGAAATGGGACAGTCGAATCCAGAATCCACGGGGGGGGGGGGGGTAGATGGCATATTGAAGGGTTAAGTTGCTCTTAGAATACCCATAATCCTTACAGTTTAGCAATTCCAGCTTTCCTAACAGCAGACGAGGTAGCTTTAACTGCAGTCATTATTGCGTTTAGTAGTTGCGTGAGGTCGCCAGTGGCTCCTGGAACTTTTCGTTGTTCACTGAGCACGAAGCGCGTCAACGTCACAGCGTTTGTATCAACCATGCCTGTTTAGAATAACAAAATAAGATCAACAGCTTGCCACTGCACTATATACTAAAAGCACTAGAATCCACACACAACATAGATGATTAAATGAAAAGACTTGCATATAAATGTTAATCTAATCTATAAAGGAGCTACGTTTGATAGCTATAAACTAATGTTAAATGACACTCAACACAGCTGATTATCTTGCTAAATATGACCTAAAAAATCGGCCAAATCAGTAAACTTTCTGGTCGCTCTAGGTTCTTGAGTCTCTAAGTTATCTATTCGCGAGCTCTAACCCTGCAAATATAGTAAAATGCGGCTTACTTGGAGTGTTTAAAATGAAGAGGTGAAGAAGATTAAAAACACTTCCTGCCTTTCAAACACGACAAGTGAACTCTGGACAAAACGTGGCGGGGCGCAGACGTGTGCATAAATTATGTCCTTGATAAATCCAGCCAATCAACGATTGCGTTGTGGCTACGCCCTTTAGACGCCCCTCTGGTGGGATAAAGAAATGAAATTACGAGAAAAAATAGAGAAATGAAATAAAATAATGGGAATCCAGATTCGCATTCTTAGTGTTTCTTATGCAATGTTTGAATAGGGAAGTCTTAATAACTGAGATGGATAATGCAGAGACCAGATTTATTTTATGGGCTACCTGTGTTGCGCTAGAAATCTGCTAGTATCTAATATTTATATTCATATTTTGTACATGTTAAAAAAATAAAAGTTTAAGACGATATGTTTTAGCTAGGTAAGCTTTAAAAACAAAAACGTAGGATATTAATCATAATAAGAAAATAGAGAAAGCAATACAAGACGCATTGTGGGCTTCCTGTGTTGAGGCGTTCGTCTATGACTCTTGAGTAAAAATGGCGCTTTTCAACGTAAGATTATCCTCTCGTCTTTCTCGCTATCGTTGTGTACTAACCATGGCCTCGAGGGCTTGTCTTTCCACTACGCAAGGCGAGGACCTCTTGATAAATAAGGACAAGTATTCTTTTATAAAAGACCTTGGACTGAAGGCTGACAATGATGGCGTCTTCAGTGGAACATGGAGTGGAAACGGAGAGGTAAGGTTGACTTTGGACTGGAATAAAAGGAACAATCAGTCTAAAACTAATGCATGACTTTGGACTGGAATAAAACGGAAAATCAGTCTAAAACTAATGCATGACT
>JAAAQI020119772.1:0-15786 GCA_011800005.2 Stichodactyla mertensii
CATCAAGACTATTGAATGAAAATATCAGCCAAGCCAAACAATACTTTCTAATATTTATTTGATATATATGTATATATATTAAAAGCGGCCATAATTTTTGCAAAAGGCTGTATATATATATATATATATACATACATACAGCAATATGCAGACATTCTGATCCAACCAAGTATATAACTACATAACTATATCGGGTGCATTGTGGGAAATGGACGCGCGAGATTTAAAGTGCCAAAGCGTGGACTAGCGTACCTGGATTTTGTTTATAAAAAACACTCTGGTAACCTAGTCCACACGCGTCCATCTCCCATAATGCACTCGATATAGTTATATAGTTATATACTTGGTTGGATCAGAATTTCTGCATATTGCTATACATATATATATATACGTATACCTAACCAAATAAATTCTGCAATTTTGGATATATATATATGTCTTTTGTTCTCGAGAGACAAAACAATAGAGAAACAAAAGACATATATATATATTCCGAGTTGCAGAATTTTTTTGGTTAGGTGTATATATATATATATATATATATATAATGTGGACCAAAATTAGATAACTTTGTATGGATTTGAGAGATCGTTTTTATGTTTTTTCACAAATTAAAATGCTCTAATTGATGGTGAACAATTTATCATTTAAAAGGTAAAGGGAAAAGTAACTTTATTTAACGTTATTATCTAACGAGAGTTCCTTCAGGCTATTAGGCTGGTATCAATGGAGGCCGACGGTGCGCACTTTACCCCCCTCTCTCCATCAGTGCCCGTTACAAGGGTGTTTATTAGAAAGACGTATTAGAGAGCTACCCGTATTAGAGAGAAGTTGAAACAAGTGTTTGAGGTCACTGAGGATCAAACTTAGCAGGCAGTACATTAACCAAACAAGCCACACTTGCTCCTTTAAAACTTTCAGATTTTACTGTTAAAATATGTTCTTTCGAATAAAACCCCAATTTTGTAGGTCATTAAAATTTAAATCTTGATTGTAATGAGCTACAGGCATTGTCAACGTGGTAAAAATGTCACATACTTTATTCGAAAAAACATAAAAAATTAAGCCGTACAAAAATTAATTGTACATATTTTTTCTACATTATTCTGCTTTGTACCCCAACGCCCTATACTTTGGCGCCAAACCACTTTCTTATAAGTTGCTGAATCGCCCGCCAATTTTTACTGAAAAAAGTGGGCATTTTGGTTTATTTCCCTGCAATAAACAGCGCGCGTCCCACTGAGAACAATCAAGCTAAAACTAAGTGATATACAGAAGTAAAAAGAAGATGATTTGATGGCGGGCACATGTTAATAAAGACTCAATTCATTTAAATGAAAATTGACTTAAATTCACTGTGTTTGCTATTTATAAACATCATTTTCGCCCTCAAAGCACGAAAATCGTACGCGCACATAAAAACAAAAAGCGTTTAAAAGCTTAGAATTTAAACTTAATGGTAATCGCGTAAGTGTTCAAATTCATTACAGGCAGTTAACGAGAGTAGATGTTGATGGAAGAGCCGGAATTCTTCTAAGGGTTTGCAACGATAGAATATACATGAACGACAATTTATGGCCAATCCTCTTAGCTTAAGAGAATGTTTGGAATACTATCAGTGTATATTAACTTTAAATCATTTTTTGCCAACCAATGAAGATAAATTCGAAGGTGAAGACGCAGATTTTTAATACAATTTTCTGGTCAATCTCCTTAGCTTGGAATACCATCATTGTGCATTAACTTTAGAGCCTTACTTGGCCAATCCAATGGGAGATGAATTCAAAGTGAAAATGTGTTAATGATTTTCATGGAAATTTAAACGCATATTTTTAACTATATTAACTTTAAGGACTCTTGGTCAACCCGATGAAGCTGAATTCGCAGTGAAAATGAGTTAATGATCCCTAAGAAAAAGCGCTCTTTTTTACTTCTACGAAAACAACAAATTCAATGTAAAGGCCAGTTGTGGTGAACCATGATTATTCGAGCGAAGGTCAAGTAAACAAAGTTGTTTGTCAGTTGAAACAATCTGTGGAAGCCACTGCAGGTGTCGTTGTAATAGGAAACACCCAGGGTATCTATACCTCTTAAAAACCCTTTCTTCATGAAACAGAAGTTTGTATTAGAGTGATTAATACAAGTACTTGGCAACGTTCCTGTAATAATTAAAAACTGACCAAGTAAAATGTTACACCAAGCCTATAGAATCCAAGAACACACGCAAAAATACTTTACAGATAAATTTTAAATCAATTTCAAAATAAAATTTTAAAGAACGCATTTGGAGAATTTGTAAGTATTTCTTAGATCTCAGAGTTGGTAACAAAAGTTCACCAATGGATGTCATTTTGTTCAATAATGATCAAGATGAAATTCTTTCTCCTTGAATTCCTATTCAACCAATGCTTCAGAAATGATGAATTTTTTAGGACGTTATAATTATCAAATACTTCTTAAATGATTTTACATTAAAGACTATACTTCTAGGTCTCTGTTGTAAAGGTCGCTGAAGGATTGTTTTTCATTTTTTTCGTACATGATACAAGTCTTTATTCCAACCACGAAGTCGCTGACAACGGGAAGTGAGTCCTACTCGCGAACCACATGCCAAAACTTCTTTCTTGTTCACAATATTTCTAATTTCTAAGACGAAAAAAGTGTTTATTTTCTCTTTAAAAAGACATGTCTCGAATTCGTCTAAGCGAAGGGTGTATAGCAGAGGCTTTTCTTATCATATCTTTTACCCAAACCACCATGTATACAGAGCACAATTAAACAATATTAACATTTGGGTTATCACAGGATCTCTCTCATCTAATTAAGCCTACCGAATTTTTGTCAAACTTTCTATAATTAACAGACCTTACAGACCACAAACACTGCCGTTAAGCATATTAAGATATTTAAGATTTTGAACGCAACTGATTGGGCTTTAAGTCTTTCCTTTCAGTTCTGAGTAGTTCAAGTATTCTATCAATTTCATTTTTCCAACTAAGTAGAAATTCTATTGAATAACTTTCTTTGTCAAATTTTTCTTGTCTAGTTCTACAGTTCTGGAAGGTTTTGTATTTAAGAATTCAAATCTCTGTTGGAAAAGAATTTAAGTGACAAACTCAAATAAACTTCTTTTTGTTTATCTTCGAAACTTCCAGGCGTTAAAAATCGTTGAGAGAACTTTGATTTTTGTTTCGCAAAAAGTATCGTATCATTTGTTTTTGTACACATAGGATGAATGAATGCTATAAGTAACCCTTTCAAAAGAGCTTTGTTACAAAGGCTCAGTCAGGGGCTCGAATGAGCTAAATATTTAATAACCAAGTTAAAAAGAAGACACCTTTATACCTTTGATTTCCCGCTTGGGTCGTTATCTTTCATCACACCATTACAATCTACAAGAGGCCATGCAAACGACTGAAATAAATACTCGACCCTCCCATAGATTATAACCTTTAACGCTCGTTTAAGGCCGTTGTGTAATTGTCGACAAAGTTTTTAAAAGAAATCAATAAACACCCCTCTATAATGTATTCTTAATGCTGTATCCATTAGGCATTATGTTTTTACGCCCCCGGGCAATAAAAATATACTGTATTTATATTGGGAACGCAAACCGAACTACAGTTCACATAATTTCAATTTTCGCTAGACTTGATTAAACTATGATATTTGTTTTCGAGTTATAGATTATTATGAACTAATTTACTCAAAATTATTTTCCGTTTTGCTTCTATTAAACACTGTGTTCATGGTGAACGATATGCCATTACGATGATTTTTCGTGGTCGCCAGGCTTTTAGAAGACAAAAACGCTTCATGATCCCAGAAAACTTCTCCCTCTTCGTCAGCGCTTTGTACGTTTTGCTTCTTTGTGTTTTCTTAACCCTTTTCAACGCGTGCTTGACTCACGACGATTTCAAGTGATTTTCTTTATTTTTCGATCATTGTTCACGCTTTGTGTACGCTAACAAACAATCAACGCCTCCCACTTTCGTTTCTTTGAAAATTTCTTTTTGTTTTCAAAATTGAGACGTGTGGAAACTTAGCGGTAATGTGATCAAAAAATAAACCGTTTATTCTGGCAGTCTTTATTAAGTCTACAACTGTAAACATTCTTAAAAGCTTTATTACACACACACACACACAAATGGTAAAAAGATGTTGTAAGAATTAAAATCGAGCAGAATTCATGAAAATGTAGTACAAAAGTATCGTTTATCAAAAAATGAACTATTCACCCATATGCCTAGAAGTTTTATTAGTTTTGAACTTGATTGATCAATGTTTACAAGAAAGCTTACAAATCGTTAGAATTCTTGACAATTACTAAGTTTTTGAGTAAAATGAACTGACAAATACTAAATATATAAATCTCAGAAAATTGAACAAAGATTTGAAATGCATAAGGACAGAAACAGCAACAAAATCGAATTAAAAAAAAGGAAAATATAAGAAAATGGTGAAACTTGACAAAAAGTTAAAATCAAAATTAACTTTGCTTAAAAAAATCACACAGTCTTCCTACGAGATCGAGAGGACCAGCCAAATAGAATCAATAGAACTGCAAGTCACAATACAGAAGCTGAAAGAATCGAAAGAAGGTCAAAATCATTGAAGCAATTTGGGTAAAGCAACCATTCTGATAATATTGTCATCGAAAATAAGTTCTCTCAAGAGACTGAAATAAAGGTAAAACGTACGAATTACTTAAAGGATTTAAAGAAGATATTGGTAATAATTTTCGAGATCAGTAAATGTTGAGATATCAAGAAATAACAGAAAGTAAGATTGACTTCATTATCAACCAAAATATAAAGAATAATGACTGATATCAATAGCTTTGTTTTGAAATTACGTTCACACCTTTCTATCTCGGTAATCCACAAGTCTGATCACGCTGGGAGAGACTGTTAGAATTTCTATTGGTATATATTCCGGGGAGCCACAGTTCTGGAAATCCACCTGTCTATCTTTGATCACTCAGCTATATACCGAATCGAAATATGGCGACCTTATTTTCAAAAGATTACAAAAAAAAAAAAAAAAAAAAAAACCAGGAAAGAAACCCCTGTTACCAGTTGAAAAATAGTGTTTTTGACTACAGTTTATTTTACTTTAAAATAGTAAATCAATTTTTTTTCGAATAAGGGCAGCCATATTGGAATCCGATCAATTATACCTATTTCAAAAAAAGTTTGTCGGTCGGAGATTTGAAATCTGAAGTCTGAGACCGAGAGGAATTAAGAACACGAGCTGTGAATATATTTTTAAATAAAGTTTTATTTTCAAATTAAGTTTTTATAAAATTTCTATTGGTAAATTTCTTTTAGTAGTTTGCAGTCAGTAAATAGCTAAATACGACACCACCTTTGAGCGATGACCTGCGCTGGCGAATTGTCTGACTCAGATTTTAGATTTTAGATCGCCAACCGACAAACGTTTTTTGAAATAGGTGTATACAAACAGAAAAATACCCAATGAAATGAAAACCTTGAAAACAGTGCACTCTTTAGTACTAAATGGTACTAAGAACCCTAAAATAGGTCTTTACCCCAAATATCAAAAGCTTTTACCGACAATAGATCTTTTCATGGAATTCGCTTCAATCAACACGAAACAATAGTTCCGAGTCGAGGCTGGAGTAGACAAATATGCATTTAATGCATTATGTCAGTATCCAACCTCGACTTGAAGCCATTGTTTCGTGGTTATTCAAGCTAATTAAGTCACTGTAAAACGGTCTTCGTGTTTTATTTTGTTTTTAATCTATAATTTTTCTCATTGAATTGTATATCACAATTCTTGCTTATCAAAAAAATTGGAAATTTTTTCAGTGCACACATAAATGCTGTTTCATTTATTCATTAGGTATCGCATATATATATAAACGCATCTTTAGAGACAGGAACCTATTGTCTCTGTCATTTCTCTGGTAGGAAAGTTGACATTTAAAAATTCGGTTCATGGCCCACAAGAGAGAGAGATGTGCTATATAATCTATAATAAGTAGAATGTAAACGAAAATACGAGCGACTGTTACCGCTGGAAATCGATTTGAAAGTTTTTCACTTAATGTTTAATGGCGAAAACAAACTCTATGTTGAGATAATTAGATGAATAAATAAAATTCAACTCACTCGCTTCATGTCATATGTGTGTTTGTGAAAAACTGCTGTAGAACTTAATCCCTTCGGAACTATTGAAGAACGTTGAAAATTGTAATAATTCATAAGTTTTTAAAAAGGATTTATAAAACAAAAACTTTATTGTTTTCTTATAATATTTGTACGTTGTTGGTAAGCAAATGATAACGAAAATTTTTATCAAATTCTTCAAAGCTGACAAAAAAAAAAAAAAATCTAAGAATGAAATTGATATTCAAGAGCTAAAAATTTCCCAATATACAAGTGTGCAAACTGATATTATGAGTGAAAAGACGCTTTTTAACGTTTTTATTTTATTTATTATTTTTATTATTTTTTACTTTTTACTTTTTTGTTTTTTACTTTTCTAGGTATAATATTTCTTATTTCCTAATTGTAAACTAAACAGTGTCTCAAAAAATTGCCAAGAAGAACAGAACATATTCATTTCATTCTTAATGAGTCGAATTCTCGTTTATTTTCTGCTTTTTTAAAGACTATTCAAAATCTCCCAACTTCTGATTAATAAAATAAAAGGTGAAGAAGTTGAGTTTGGAATCATAAATCCTAATTGTTGTCAACGCACCTGACAAACTTAAAAATAATTTTACCCCAAAAAGTGTTTTCAAATTTTTAAATTTCTTTAAGACAAATGAGTTAGTCATTAGAAAAGGCTATATAGACAAAAAAGTTCAAAAGTACGGACTTTTCATTTAAAAGTCTGAATATTGGAAACCTTAAAATCGAAGTCTTATCCCATCGAAGACCTAATTTGTCTCGCGTTAGTATTTTTGAAGCTTGTTTTTCAGATCCTCCCAGTTCCTCGGTACGTCGAGTGAAACTTAAAACGCTGTAAAATTATAAGAAACTTTATTTATGATCAGTTTTATAGTCATAAATTTGAGTCTGTCCTGGGGATATGATTCACCCTGAATGACTCCCTTAAAGCAAGTAGAAAATGATGATTCCGAACTCAACATTAAGTTCACTTGGTGGTTCATCAGCAATGATCTGACGATGTTTTGTCAGTGTCCATTTTCTTTTTTGCATTCACGACTCATACAAAAATGTTCAGTTTCTAAAGTTCAAAATCCACAAATCGGCTCGAAATAAAACAATTTTTGATCCATACTTTAACGAAGTTTTGGTTTTGTTCAATATATATGTTGTCCAAGTTTTGTACTCTATTCTTGTGAACTAAAATGAAAATCGTTTTAATGCATAATTGGATTTAGAGCGTTGAAATTTGCGAAATCCTCGGAATCTATATATGTATGGGTTCACAAACTTTTTTCATGATTCGTTACTAAACTGCCAAAAATAGTTAAGAACTTGAACGAAACAGCTCAGTATACGCAATTGATGAATTTTTAAACGTGAAAATCGTGTTATTCATATCACATTTTTGAACATTAAAATATTGCTGCTTATTATTGGTTTCAATAGTTTGGGTCAAGAAAAAATAACTAAAAAATTATAAAGCAAAAATAACTTTGGGACTTTTCGAAATTGCAAATAAAAATTACAGTTTAGATACTTTTTGGAAGAGGATATTTTTCAAAGATTTGTGAAGGTGTTCTAGCAGTTTCTAGTGTGTTAGAAGAGGGTGTTAATTGTAGCTAAATTCAAAATTTACACCCTGATTTCGCAGTAGTGGTTACGGATAAATTAACTGAAAAAATATCTTATAATTCGAAATACATTTTCAAAGAAGAGCTAAGAATGCCTGAGGCCAGCAGACCGATGAATAATTCACCACGATTATCATGGTTAGGTGTAGAACAACTGAGACCGCCAGCAAGAGAAAAGCCCAAGAATATTCTTTTTTTTTTTTTTACCATAGACAAGAATATCCACTAAGCATTTTCCGACCAGCGCCCTCGGTTCAGTTTGTGTTTGTCCTTGAGGTTTTGAATGAAAAAACATCTTAAAACAGAAGTTATTTCCTTGGCTTTTAAGGAAAAGCATTAAAAGGATTTATGATTTTAATGGTTAATGAAGCTATTCATCATAAGTTCCTGTTCTAAAACGTACAAACAAGTGAAACGATTTTAACATTTCCCAACGAGGTATTCCTCTTTGCACCTCGAGTATCCGCTGAAACATAACAGGCTGAAAATCTATTGTAAGAATAAAGAAAAGCTAAATGGGGCTAGAAATATAGAAATGCTGAAGCCAGAAAATACTATAAAACAAAGGCAAACTAGAGGAAATGTATAAGCAATAGTTTTATTTTCAATTTGGCGTTGAAAGCGAGGATATTGTAAAGTTGTTGTATAATGTACCTACGTCGGTCAAGTCAAACGTCTTCCCTTCGCTCCCTCAGTTAAGCATTTTTGACTTTTCAAAGTGTCTTTCTGACGCGACCTTCGTAATTTACTTCAAAATCAATGATTTTTCAGACAACAGAATCTGTGTAATGCACTTTTTCTTTCTTTATCTTTCATAATAAGGGCATTTTATTAAGACAGTTTTGGTTTTTTCTCTTGTTTAGCGGGTTTAAATGACTTGAGCGATCTTCGCCATTAGCGCTTTTTAAAACTGATTACATCAAAAGAAACAAATCATATATCATATATAGAAATAATAATTCCCATAGACTTTTCAGCTAAATAGAATTCTGAATTGCTACTTTGCTTTTTGAATAAATCATTGGAGTCAGATCTGAGTTGTTTTTGTAAAGGTTGGCCTGAGATAAAAGCGATTCTACCAGAGAACTTTGAAAGCAAGGTTTGGAAGTAAGGTATTTCCGCTACTGTTATCTTGAGTTCCCTGATAGAATGGTGTGCCCTTTCATATTTCCAATGCTTTTAGACATCTTGTGACGGATCTGTGATTATATCCAATCAGTATTTCAAGGAATCAGATCAGATCCCATGTGACTCAGAATGACTCGACGGCCAACACAAATCGAATCAAAATGCTTTGCTTTTGGAAGCTGAAATTGGGAATGCATAACTTGTGTTTTTAAGTGTTCGGATATTTTCTCCATAATTTGGAATTACAAAAGCGCATTTTCCCTCGAGAAAATTTAAGTGCTGGACCATCACTCACAAAGCAATTTCTCCCTCCGAATTCACGTCATTTGGAAACAAAATGTCAAAGCCCAAGGCAACCATTTCTTGTTTTGTAAAGAATAGCCACTTCTAGCACAGTCATTTGTCTATGCTTTAAAGTTAATTTGGTTTCTTTCTACCCTTTCCATCGTTTATTTTAATCTGCAGTATATCGTTGGCGTAGGACTTACTACATAGCTTTGAGGTTCATAAAAAACTATCAAGACTGAATAAGAATTACTGATCTCGATGATACAACTAAAGTAGCTTTCCCTCGAATATATGTTCAAAAAGTCTTCAATCGGGGCCCCATTTTGTCGTGGGCAAAAAACACGAATAGATAACACTGTCAGCACTGCGACAGTTTTCAGTATAACTGATTTCATTGAGTTTTAATACCAGTTTCCAAAAAGCCTCGGGTGTTTAGCAAAATGTGATATAAAGTGATCCTACCCGCTTCTAAATATCGCTTTTCAGCTATGTTTATATTTTTCCGGGCAAATTAAAGAGGGGAGTTTATTACGAGATGAATAACTGTGATGAAATGAAACTCTTCCCCACAGGGAGAACACTTGTCAAAACAAAACAAAAAAATTCATTCGAATTAAGAAGCTGTTTTCGAATTTTTTTGGGTTAAGTTTGACTCAATCTTTTGGACGAGTGCCGACTTTGGAAATCGGTTGAAAAGTTAATCTTGTCAGAAGTGTTTGGAAAGAATTTGGTGATTTTTGTCAACATTTAGCTAATAAAGTCAACAAGCTTTGAACGTCTAGGACAGGATGTTATACTTAAATTGCTCCCAATAAACAGTTTAAGTTAGTTTAATACCCACCATCCTTGTTCATGCTGACATCGAAACACTTCTTGAGACGGCAAGAGCGGCATTGATTTCGGTGAATCTTATCCACTGGACAATTGCCTTTGCCATTGGTGGCTCTGCAAGTGTAGCTACGGTTTCGCCTGATACTCCTCTTAAAGAAACCACTACATCCATCACAAGCATATATACCATAATGCTTACCAGATGATCTATCTCCACAGACCTTACAAGGAATATCCAGAAGGCGACCTTTGAAGAAATGATTATGCCAACTTACAACAATCAACTGGGCATTATGTCGAACAAGTTTTTGAAAAAGTGCGGCAATTATTTTTCTATTATCATATCTTGAAGTACAATTAAATTTCATAGTTACCATTTGCCTTCTTGTCGGATTTGTCGTCAATAGAGGAGTACTCTGAATCGCTGTTCATGGTTCGGTTTAGTTTCTGTCAGTTCTGATATTTCGGCCTAGTGTTTAGCCAGTGCAATGGACTGTCCTCTGTTCTGTCCTTCCTTAAAGTCTATTCTGCGTCATTCTTCATTAGCGCGGTCTAATGCTACAATACCTTATTTAGAATCTCAAAGCTGATTGGTCGCTTTTCTTATATTAAGGTTACTTTTTTTATTCTGACAAGGTCCGATTCGCTGAAACTTCTACGTGTTTGTGACTTGAGCGTATCAAAGAATCAAAACCCTTTTTCTTGGAGTATCGTTCGTAACCTGAACTGCCCACCTTAGCGAGCTAGGCACCCTGTTTCGATGAGCGAAACATCAAAATCCTACCCCAGTAAACTTTTTGTAGATAAATACTGAAAGCTACTGACAGCTTGGAGTTGGAACAAAAAAACTTAACTTCTCCCTGACTTTGAAAAAATGGGTTTTGATGTCATGATAAATAAAAAAAGGGGAAGAATAGTTTACTATCGGTGTCAACTGCACGAGTAGTTTCAATCACGCAATGGTCTACCAGAAAGAATGATAGTAGTTCCGCAATGATATCCTTGATTGAGTTTCTGACTATCGTCAATCTTAATTCTTAATTGACGGGGCTCTTGCCGAAGGGATTGGTCTATGACTTGATAATCTTCCAGCCGGCTGACTCCAAAAAGATCTCGCGCCTTTGAAAAAAAGCCGAGAAAGCAAAAGATTCCTCGAAAATAGGGTCTGAGCCAATCACGTGTTGATTAATTGTGACACAAGCGCGTGGGCTGACCAATCAAGAGTGAGCATTTCACCCCGCACGTGTGAACGAATAGCGTAAAAACAAAAGCAGACTAGGGAATCGTTCACAGTATTTTAATGGCTTCTTTAAAGCGCACCTGTCAAGGTGAAAACAAGAATAGTTCGGATATCAGCTGAATTGTATAAACCTTCCATCATCGGCAGCTGGAGTCCTGAACCGCAATGAGCCCTCCGTACCGTTTCTCCTCATAAAACATCAGAGTCACGAAAACAGAGTAATGAAAATTCCCCTCAAGTCTGATTTATTTGTTTGGATAACATTTCAGTCAGTGTCTTAAAGCTTTGGTAGTTGGTTTTTACGTTTTTATCTTCAATTAGGACGTTTATTCTTCAATTTTGTCCCAAAAAGCAATTAGCAGATCTTATAGAATAGATTCGCGTGTCTCAATTATCACATCTAGTGAACTTGAAGCAAAACAGGCGAGCCTATTTATCCATACGCCTTAAATCATTTCAAATAAACTTGGATATTATTGAGATACATCAAGAGAGAGATTCAGAAAGTCTAATACTGACCATCCGGGATAATTTTCTTTATTCCTTCTTCGACTTGGTAATTTCCTTCTCGAGTCAAAAAGATTGCGACGGATATTTCTCTTCGACGACTAGTAAACAATGCCTGCTAGTTCTTATTGTAAATGTCAACGTAATCCATCATGCTTTCCACATTTAAGACTTGAGGTGTAAAACCACCATTAAACAAGAGTAATAACTTCACAGATTTGGCGGTCAACGTAAAATTGGAATAAGTGCTCGATCTGTCGCACACTAGAGGAAGATCTAACGGCGCTAAATGGAACTTTAGCGCACAGCACGAGCGAGTAAAACAGTTAAAATAATATTTATTCAAACACCAACCAGCTAAAGTAAATAGCCCATCAACAATGAATAAAGATCAACTATTCATTTTCTATTCAACTATATAAATAAAAATATCGCTAAGTCAAACAGATTCGTCTTTATTTAGATTAAAACATAGTTAAGGATTATAAAAACAAATTCTTTCGACCTCTAAAGACGTCGACAACATTAAATAAAAAAATTAGTGCAAAGATTTAAAAAAAAAAAAAAAAAAAAAAAACCTGAGATAAACGAGAGATACTTTTAAAATTTACACCGCAAGAGCATTTGCCGTTCATTTATAGATAGATGGCAATTTTTCATTTTTTTTTTTTTGCTAAGTTGATTTTAATGAAATAGGATATGGCTTCAAAATACAGCGAGAAAAAGAGTATAATAGCCAGCTTTTTTGATCGTGGTTAAAATTTCAAAACTATCCCACAGAGAAAAAAAAGAAGTTAAGCCTGGCACTTATAAAATGATATCTAATGGAAAAACATAAAATGATCGTAACGACGAGTTAGTTTATATGAAACTAGACTGCGCTTAACAGTGTCTAGAAAAAGTGCTTGAAAGACTGCCTTCTGAACTCCTGGCCTAAGGGGAATCAAGCCATTTTCGCGTTACGAATTGATAAAAATCTTATAAAAACTTAGTGAGACTGAGCAACACCAAATACAATCGAAGGCAAATCTCGAATGGTGATTAAATCAAAATGGTGCATTATTTACTTAAGAATCCATGTAAACCCCTAAGCGTACATTGACCTAACGAGTTAATCTGACAATTTAGAGGAAAAAACTAAGTTATAATTTAATTTATAGTCGTTACATTTTTCATTCGGTCGCGGACTTTCTATAACATTAGTAAATATTGACTACACGCTCAAATAATAAAGACAATAAAATCGTTTTTCCTTGGGTCATTTAGCAATTATTGATTACGTAAAGGTAGAATTCCAAGTCGTTTAGTGTTTTTCTTTCAAGATTTAAAGTTTGTCACCAGGCTATTTTTACAGTGTAAAGCAGTCTGACATTCATTAGCGATACTTGATTGAAGAAGTTTAGAGCCCAATTTACATTGTTACATATCTTTTCGGATCTTTACCTTGGTAGTTAGGTTGTCAAGCCACAAATCAGGGCTTGTTAGGTGATAATATGAGAATCTACGAGAATTCTGGCTTGTTAAAGGCATTAAAAGCGCCGAAAAAAATCTCTAGTTTTGCATAAACTAAGACCGGTAAACACATGAAGAACGAAGAATTCCTGCCTAATTGAAGTTAAACGTCCGGATCATGAATACCCATTGAATTCAGCCATTTATCAAAGAATCACAACATACAAAAGCAAAAGCGAAATATTTCAATAATTTCCTGCGATAATTATGTATTTTCCCCATTTTTCGGCTCACACAGACTTCGCCAATTCCAGATTACCGACAGTTATAAACATCCAGTCTTAATCTCTAAGTAAATGGACAATTTGACTGTATTTTTCAAAACTTAACGAGATTCTAAGTTTGAAATCTGTGCATTATCTTTCCTCAGTGATACGGTTTGTTAGGAGGGCGTTGCAAATCGGTTTGAGAGAATAGTGTCTTCAATGGAATTTTCTAAGCAGCACAAAGCTAAAATCGACAATGATTACAGCAATTAATTCATATAGTAGCTTCGAAATCAGATTTAAAAATCTTAATCAGTCGACTAAATATTAATAAAGATTACAAATGGAATGGCAACTGAAAAGATTCAAAAATACAAATACATAAACTAGGATGTGTATAAGATTTTCTAGCAGAATTTTATCTCAGAAAAGCTTATGAATTTTATTCAGTAAATATATTGCTTTAAAACAAAATAATAAAGCAGTGAAGATTTTTAACTACCGTTTTTCACGCGGGGAGGGATTAAAAAAAAGAGTAGTTTTTGGGGACATCAAATATCAACTTCTGCTGATAATGCCATACATTTCAGTACTCTGTCCCGAGGCCTATTATTTTCAATAGTTACCTATTTAACCTAGCATTAGCAAGCTATGCCGATAACATGAAGAGATCAGTCGATTCAAAAACTGGCTTAAAATACAAATGATTCCTCACATTGAATCCTTTATCAACCAGCATTGGTAAAATATTCAAAATCTCTCAAAGTTTCTAGTCTTAATTGTCTTTTTTCTCGTTAGTGTTTTTGTCGTTTTAGGTTTTTTAATTCGACTCTCGTGCGTTTTCCGTTTTGAGCCCACAGCATCTGTCGTCAGCGGGATAGAATACAACAGACTAATAATTAGAGTTTGCTTTCGCAGGCCAAAATGGTCAAATGGCTTGAAAAATTATGGTAACTTATTAAACTAGCTATAGGGCTTAGTATAGGAATACATTCGATTCGTTAAAAAGCCGAAATACTATATGACTTTTCTTTTCTTTTTCCTTCCGTATTTATTAGTGAAGGAACTCAAGTATGTTCAGTATTTAAAAGGGGGCTAGCATCAAAATTGTTCAACATTCAATTTAGCTGAAACTTCGTTGAAACTACACTGAAAGACTCTCAAAGAGCTGTTCAAAAACTGGTTAGTTTGTTTTCTGAAAATTCTCATAGGAAGTATTAGATTTTTATGAATCTTTAGAGGTATCAGTGACGTCATGCACTACACACATTTAGCTCCATACATTTCTTTGTAATTTGTAATTAAAATATCTCAACATAAATGTTCTACATTGAAGAAAACTGGTCAGAAAATGAATCTTTAGTCTAAACAATGTAAGAAAACTCCTTCCACGAACTTGTATAAAGCAAATAAAATTGTTTAAGAAACAAAATATAAAGAAACGTATGGAGCTGAATGCTTAGGTTGAGTGTATGACGTCACGCGAACGATTTTGATGCTAGTTCCCCTTTAACAGCTTAATTTCCTTTTTTACAGTCAGCATTTTTGGAATTACAACAAAAATACGCGAAGTCTTTGGTCATATTTAACTTTAGAACTTAGAACCTAAGTTTATTTACACGTATAGTAGAATAAAACAAAAATAATAATAATGATAATAATAATAATAATAATAATAATAAAATAATAATAATAATAAAGAAAGCATATTCAAATAGAAATCAACAACAAAAACAAAACTATAGAGCTTACAAGTTAACGAGATTGGGATCCGTGTGTAAGAACGGCTCTGGGAACGAGATTGGGCACGGCAAGGTACAAGTTTTGGTCTGCCAAAGTGATGTTTTACTGTGAAAAAATCCTAAAACACCCTTATTTTGCATTGTACAAGTTCAAGTTGAAGTGTACGTACCTTAGATTCAGAAAGAGAAGAATTAAGTTATTATTTGAACCTTCAAAGGTGCCAATAACACAAACGATAAAAACATAAGAAATACTAGAAATACGCCTTTTTCACGCAGCGGCCATGTTGACTGAATCAATACGTTTTTGCCCGGTGAGCCTCGTATTCAAGCACTCCAGAAAAATTTTGGACCGGCATAAACAAAGGTTGCTATTCTCATGAATAAATATGGCTGCCGCGTTAGAAAGTCCCCCCCCGACCCCCACCCCGCCGCCCCCCACCCCCCCCGCCCCCCCCCACCACCCCCCCCAGCCCACCCCCCCCCCCCCCCCCCCCCCCCCCGCCCCCCCACACCCCCCCCCCCCCCCCCCCCCCCCCCCCCCCCCCCCCCCCCCCC
>JAAAQI020119994.1:0-32163 GCA_011800005.2 Stichodactyla mertensii
TCGTTTTATGATACTTCACAACTCGTGAATAAAAACCGTACGCGCGCACTTTCCATGAAGTAATCTCTATTTATTTACTGGGACCGAGGGAAACAGTATGTTTTGTGGTCCCCAGACTGCTGACATTTCCTGAGGTGAAGTGCTAAAGATTGCACCTTCAAAGATCAACAAAGGTTGCATTCCTAGTGACATAGCTTCTGGTTTTGTTATTACCAGCCAATAAATTCTACCATTTCCCACTAAGAGCTGTTGCTGGAGAAACAGCAAGCTTGTTCACATTCATGTGATCCCTTCTCGCTCAGTTAAAGCACAAGTAAAATGGACTTGACAGTTATATAACAAATGTAATGGCAATAAAATGTGCTTTTTTTGAATGTCTAGTTTTGTATTACCTCCAAAACACTCAATAAAAAGTACAAGATAAGATATCATCCCAAGACGGGGGAATGCATACAAATTAATAATTTGGGGAAGCAACACTATACTGAATCAAGCACGGGTGGCATAGTGGTGAGAGCACTTGCCTCTCACTGCTGTGGTTTTAAGTTCGATACTCAGACTTGCTATCACATGTGAGTAGAGTTGTTTAATGTTGGTTCTCTCCTGTGCCTCGAGAGTTTTTCTCTGGGTTCTCTGGTTTTCCTCCCTCCACAAAACGTAAAAATCAACATTCTAAATTCCAATTGGATGTTTCAGTGGACAAAGAGCCACTCCGTGGAAATGCCACTGCCAAATCCACTGTATACACCAAATTGAAAAAACGTTGTCGGGTTCAAAAAGGTTGAATCATCGAAGGTAAGACTGAGGAGGATTATGGGTAAATAGTTTGTAAGGCCCATAATATGCATTAAGTATTATTATAATTCTTGAAAATTGCTTTCTTCGAGAATTTAAAGCAATGCTCGAGAATTGTAGCAATATCCTATGCATATAATAGTAAACTTGGGCCTTATTGAGTGTTTACCCATTACCCCTTTCGGTCTTACCTTCGATGATTCAACTTTTTTGAACCCGACAATGTTTTTTCAATTTGGTGTATATATTATATTATAAAGTGCATAGAGGTAGAAGTTTCTTTGTTATTGTTTTAAAAGTTAGGAGCAATGATGGCACAGTTGGTTAGTGTGCTTCCTTCAATGCAAGAGGTCTGTGTTTGATTCCCAGTGACCTCACATACATTGTTTCAACTTCTTTCCATTCCATGTAGCTTTAATTAACTTTACATACCCATAAAATGGAACACTGATGGAGAAAGGGGGTAAAGGGTGCACCCTTCAAATACTTTATACATCACCATCACCAGTTAGAATTTGGCAATATGACAAAATGCATTGAAAGAGAGAAGAATCTAGCCAGAAAATTTCCTAAATTATGAATAAAATTATTCTTCATTGACATTAAAAAAATTACATCTCAAAATCTGGGCCTTACCATGATCACATGGCAGTATCCTGAGCTTATCACCATCTTTGTATTCATCTAGACAGATGGCACAAACATCATAGTATTCATCACCTGTAGAGGGAGTTAATATAATGTCAAACAACACTTGAAACAACAGTACAACTGCCAAGGTGGATCTTGTGGGTCTGAATAAGATAATACATGTACCCTTCTTACTGAAACTAAAATTTTCTATCCCTTACTTTGATTTAGTTCTGCATCAAATTTAAGGGATATAAAGAAACACGATTTAAAGAAACTACTGTCTTCAATGTTAAGTGAGACACACAATGCAATGTTGCCTACAATGCTGCTTGCAACAAGAAAATTGCACCATGTCCACCTGTGAAACTGTTGTGATGAACATCGTTGAAGAAATCATTCCTACTTTTGAGATGTCACACGCAAAAGTTTGCATGGGTGGACAAACAGCGAGATTTCCCCTTTTCAAACAACATTGCAGGGAATGCCTCTGTGTGTGTCTGAGCTTTTACATATTTTGTAGGCCTCTACTACTGATTCCTTAATGGTTAATGGGGGACAAGTTCAGAGGAATTTAAAGAGAGGTATTCAAGTTCTGTTGTACACCACCAGCCTGCAGAGAAATTCTCAAATTTTAACATCTTCAGTCTACTGACCTTTCTTGAATTTCTTTGTAGGAATCTTTTTCAAGTTAGCTGGTGTAATTCTGTTCCTTCGCTTCTCTAAATAACTACGGTAATATCGACTAACCTGTCAAGAAAATGACAATCAAAAGAATCAATAATTTTCAATCAAATTTAATTATAGCATTTTAGGTACTGACATGTCATTACAATAATTAATATGCATTTTCTTTTTTTTTTCAGTTTTCTTCCCCTCTTTTACTTAAATTTTTCCACATTACTGCGAGTAATCAGCCTACTATCACAACTAAAATAACCACTGTATAACAGCTACAGTTTTGAAAACAGAACATAATTTTGGGATGTGAATATTTAATTCCAATTTCAAAAGAACAATTTTAATAAATGAATAAAACTCCCATTTTTCATAAGTATATAGTTTGTAGTGGAAATTCTGTAGATATACAGCTGTTTTGTATGAGTGAGGAACAAGATGGTAATGATGGCACATGCACAGTGTGGCATGCATTAACACTGAAACATGGCCTTTTCTTTAGTTATTCAGTCATTATCCATTAACTATTGAGCCATAGCATGTTGCAGCTCATAAATTAATGTTCTAATAAGAAGTCACAACTGAGAGCTATAATCAGACATGCAGTTATAGTATCATTACCATTACAGTTGAGGGTTATAAAATGGATCTACAAAGTATCTAATATGAAAACCTTCTGATACTAAATGAACAAACAATAACTACATTGGAAAAAAGGAAAATATAAGCATTTGAAAATAACACAGAAGATAATTTGAAACAACTTACAGAAAGCACTCCAAAGCGAATTCTTGGCATTTAGAAAAAAATATATTGAAATCAATAATCATAATCAGGGGAAGTTTTGTACAATATTTCATGGAATTTAGCTCAAGTATTTTGTTCCTATTCCACTACTCAAAAGATCCATTGTCTCCTAGGTTATAATTATGATGAAATACAGACAAATATGTACTGGGAATCATACTAGACCCATCAATATAGCAGGTGTTTCTATTGATCAATATGTTAATCAGCTGACTAGTACTTTTAAAAAAGCTGCTAAATACATGTTCCAGCTGCTGTGAACAATGTAATACCAACCAAAAAAATACATCTGGAATTGTTGTTTAGGAATGGAGAAAGGACATTATTATAGATCAAAAAAATTAAAGGTTACAAAATTATGAATGTGGAGTTTGGTAAGTCACTTTGAATGTCTAACCAGTTTTTAGAATAGATGAAAAGATTAACTAACAGGTAATAACTAAATTTGCAAAAACATAATCAACAAAAACCATTCCAAATTTACCTAATTTCTGAAATATTGGAAAATGTTTTTAAGTGGCGAATGTTTAATTAAATTAAAGTAAAAAAAACATGATGACAAACAGAGTTAAGTAAGCCAAACAAAGTACTATACACACATGTACAAAGGGAAGCATCACCAGTAAAAAACATGCAGGTTACAGAAACTAAGTGGTCCTTGCAGGGCTATAAACTTTTCTTTATTCAACACATTAATAGATAATAAAGAGGGGTTATAGGAATATGTTGTCACTAATTATTTTTTATTTAGATCCAGTTGTTTCATCATAGAATTAAGAGCTCTGGGATTTTAATATCATGGATATCACTCACAAAATTTGAATATTTGCAAGATAAATTCATAAAATTAATACATTTTCACTGCAGCATGAAGCCACTTAAGTTTGTGCATTGTTTCATTTATTTATCTGAATTCAACACTAATAAAGTGATCAAGATGTTGCAGGGAGTGAGACAGGATGTACATAATATAACTTTAGGCAAGTCATCATGAAAAGACCTTTTCATCAAAACCTACCCACAGATCAAGATGAAACATGAAATATATTTACTTCAGACCAAGCCAAATAACCACATACATTGTACATGTATACACAGGAACTCCATCAAGAATAGAGTTAATGTAGGCCTAGGTAAAAATCACCCTTTAACCCACTTGCACTAAAATTAACACAAATTATACTATTGCATATCTATATTAAGGTATAATTATAATTATAATTAGATTATTGTAAGTCCCATATTACTAAGGTTATCATTGTAAATGCATTGAGGTGTAGCAAAATGCATATAAGAACTGTAAATACTACTCACCATAAAGATTGCCATAAGAACAAAACAGATACCAACAATAATAACAAATGGGATGAGATAGAACTCCAGGTTTGGGAAAAACAGAGGGGGATGGATTTTAACTAAAGTTCTGAAATTTAAAAAATTATAAATGTAAGAGATAATAATGAAAAAGAACAAACATGCATTGCAATTGTCTTGCAGCAGATTTATTTGTTACTTTTTGTGCAGGGGCAGATCCAGGAATTGGAGAAAGGGAGGCCTGGAAAATTTATGCATTAGAGGAACCTCAGATAACTGACCAGAGGTCAGTCTCAGGCTATGCTCCCAGTGAGAAAAAATACATTCCAAAATAAAGGGAGGGTCTGTAGCCTGTGGGCCCACCCCTAAATTCACCCACAGTGTGCTCCCTTAGTATGAGACCATAATACCATGAAGGTTTGGTATGATCAGAGTAATATACTTGGAGTGGGCAACCAGTAATCTTGCATGCTACATGTATGCTTCAAGAAATTTGTACATTTTTTAGCAATTTTTCATACTGCCCATACACAACTGAATCCTGAGCCACTTTATATATTCATCACATGGCTTACTCGGTTGTATAATTGTACTTGAGGAGAAGTCTACCAGCAGTCTGCAAAGAAAATAAACATTTTCTACTATTTGCAATACGCTTATTAAAATTCATTGCCACCCAGTTGTTCAGTTGGTTGGGTATCAGTCTGTTGTGCAGGGGGTCATAGATTCAAACTCTGACTGGCCTGATACTCGGGGTCTTAAAATAACTGAGAAGAATGAGCTGCCTTTGCAGCACATTCTTCACATGGTTAGACCTTCTCAGATGACCATGTAAAATGGCCATTCTGTCTGATTTGTATGTAGAGACTTTCAATATAGAGGGCCATGAATATACATATCAGTGCTTAGCTGTCAAGTATCACCCTCCCTAAATTAAGTCTTCATTTTCATTTTTTCCCTTCTATTTTTCATTTAAAGTTAAGAAAGTGTTTATAGCATCAATTTTGTCATTATCCTATCCATTACTTTAAAACTGCATCCAGGGGCAGATTCAGGATTTTTCTAAGTGGGGTGACTAACAAACTATCCAAGGTAAAAGTGATGTAAAAATCAAATGTCAAGAATAAATGATAAATATCATATTTTATGGGGTTTTCCTAAAAAAGAGGGGGTGACTAGTCACCACCCTCTCCACCCCTGGATCTGCTCCTGGCATCATTAAGCATCTAATACTATCCTAATGCACCTATCAATGCTTAGCCCCAGGGTGGAGTGGGGCAAGCAACCCAGGTGAAATTGAAATAGCATCTTGCTCCTTGGGTCAGGCATTTAACAAATTAGTATATTTTACCCCAGGAGGGGAATTTGACACTTAAACAAGAAAGAACAAGAAAGATGGGTAGAGAGGGGAAATTTGACATTTGTTACGTTCCCGGGGGTAGGGAAATTGACTTTTCCATCTCCAAAAATGTCAATTCCCCCTGGGTCTGCCTGTCTCCCGCAACCTTGGGGCTAAACACTGATAGGTGCATAATGGTTTTCATTTGCATCAGAATTGGAATTGGAGTCAGAGTCATAAGTACCTTATAAAAAAAGGAAAATCAGAAAATGGAGTCAGAATTGGAGTCACAAGCATGTCAGAATCAGAAAGAACAAAAGGTTTCCCTTTTCTTACAATTCTGATTCTGATTTCAAACCTTACCATAAAATATTGGAATTAGAGGTAGACAACCAATCACAAAGCTTTATCCAGGCCCTCTCTAATGAATAGATAATAATTGAGGTTTCTGCTTAATTCCAATTGAACTTATGACAAAGGGTTTGCACTAGTACGGACTGCTTATGACTCTGATTACAACTCCAATTCTGAGGTCAGTGGACAACAGCCATAAGGATGCACATCTTATGTATTAAAGAAAGTGCAACCTAAGAAAGAGTAAATTATCTTACCTTCCCAACAAAAATAGGCATTATTTCTCCAACACTCTTTCCATCTTAGAAAGAAAAAGAAATTTGAGCAAAACACTAGCTTATAGTCTGGCTTCAGAAAGTAATTTCTAGTTGTTTTGTTGAATAGATATTTTCATCACTCTAAAAGGTCAAATCTTTGAAAATCCTCTAGGTATTGGGGAAACATTTGCAGTAAAATTTAAAAAAAAAAAGAAAAGAAAAGAAAAGAAAAGGAAACTTAACAAAAATGGCATTTTTTCACTTTGTTAGCACATGCAGTACATTAACAAAACAATGAATATGAAGTTCACCCCCTTTCACACAATTTAAACAAATGCAATAAATCTGTCATTCAATACTCACATTTGCCAGGAGACATTGTCTTAAGTTCATCAGAAGTTGGATTGTAAACAATGGCAAATTCATAACCTGCTTTTTTTGCCATTAACACCTATAATGTTATTACAGTAACATTTTACTTAGACAGATTGTACATGGTCAAAACAAACGGAATATTGTATGCCACACAAATGCTAACCTAAAAAATTTTAAAAATTCATTTCACCAGGGTTCGTGCTACATCTCCAACACAATATTCAAGGACTTTTCAAGGCCTTTTCAAGGCCCAAAATTACGAGTTTCAAGGACCAATTTTGTTTGGGATTTTTCTTTCTTAACAATTTATAGGCACAAACACACATCATTTTAATGACTTTAGTGATTTTAACTATGACTTAAAAAAAGTTTTGAAGCTTGATAACATCGACTTTAGATGATGGAAAATAGCACACAAGTTACCAAACTTGCCATTCTTGGAGCAAGATTAGAAATGACAACTTGAACTGTAGCAATTTCAAGGAAAATTCCAGGAGTATCCAGCAACTTTGCTATTTTTAAGGGCTTTTCAAACTGTGCACTTGAAAACGGGTTTTGAATTCCAGGGCTTTTCAAGGATTTCAAGGAGTAGCACAAACCCTGTTTCACTCAAAATAAAAAGGGGTCTGTTCGGTTGACTGTCCTGCTAAATATGACAGCACAGTTGGCAGCACACTTCACACTTCTGAATTCATCATCTGCTGATATGGCAATCTTACCTTGTATCCAAAACTGCAGCCTCCTTCTTCAATTAATACAAAATACATGTATGAACCAGGTTTATCATATTCAATTTCTGGCACAATAGCTGAACAGGCATTGGCTGGTATTGCAGGTACTATTAGTCCCTATATTCAACATTAAAGGAGGAATAAATTTATGGATGAACAGTAACATGGGCCACCCAAGTCTCTCTAACAGTGCACTAGATAACAGAAAAAGTGTACAAAAGCACAGGTGATCAAAAGGCATTTTACTGGGTTGCCTGTGGCCTGTTTGCATTTTTAGGTGTTCACAGTTTTTCTTAGTTTGACTGTAATTGTATCAAAAGCCTCTTAAACAAAACCTTTGGATTAAGAAAACATCATTTGGATCAAGGAAGATGCTCAAAGAGTTTCGATCATTCAATATTTTCACCAACATCTCATTGTTATGTGATCCACAAACAGCTGACTGTTGGGCAGCTGTTAATCAGCCAACAAACAACCATCAAATGGCCAACAAATTACCAACAAATGGCTGACAAACTACCATCAAACAACTGCTAATCTGCCGACAGTCCATCTGGGGTGCTGTGCTTGCATATTACCAGGTCCTGTGGCCACAACCCCCTTAAATCAAGCACCTCACAGCTGTTTCAAATGTCATATTCTAAAGACAGCACTTGTTTCAGTCAGCAGTTGATTTTGACACCAGACAAATGTTTAAATCTGTTGAGTAAATATGGCAGACGGCAAAGACCACAGTCTAAAATCAAGTAAATGTAAATGCCTCAAGTCAAAGACTTTATTTCAGTTTGGCCTGTTGCAGTCCAATTTATGGAACTCTTAAATGTAGCTCTGTTTTGGTAACTGTGAATTTGAATAGGTATGTAAATGGAAGGTGGATTTTGAACATGAGCATGCACAAAAGTTTGCCAAATAAACCAGAACAAATTTGCAAGTGCCAGGTTATAAAGGATACAGGTATGGATTCCACAGACGAAAGGATCTCTTGAAGTTCAAGTGCAAAAGTGCAATTAAAATTATTTCTCTCTTACACATTGCATACAAACTTGAAAATAAAGTACTTTCTGTTGTCTGTAAAAACTACTTTCCTAAACGTATCCAAGGTTGAATATAGAAAGTAAGTTAATGCATTGTCAATAAACTTCTTTTTCATCTCATGAAATCATCTGTATATCCTTATAGCAGCTGTATAACTGCTCATAATTTATGCTCTTACAAATCACTTCGCAACGCTGTTGCTGTGTTTCTTTGAGTACAGCAACAAATCTATACCAATAAGTCAGCTCGATTTCTCTTGCAATTTGTAGAATAGATATCCAAAAATGCTTTTGCGTAAAGTTTGACTACAGCTGTGAGTACAAAAGTGTAAAAAACAATATTTAATATCGCTATATTCATCCAATTCAGATACTCATTGAATGCAATGTTAATAAAATTTACTTCACCAAATGTGTCCGTGAATAAATGTATTGTTTAGAAAAGAGACTCCACTCACTGATAGAAAAATGTTTGCTTTTTAATTTGGTAATACGTTACAAAGATCTGTACTGGACTGCACATTTTTGCTTACTAATCCTAAAAAATCCTAATAAAATTTTCAATTTCATATTTCTCCTGTTTGAACTGAAACTTAACCTTCTTATCAATATTGAGATGCTCTTTCCATTTCTGGAGTTCATTTTGACACTGGTGCTTGATTTAAGGGTGGTCTGGTTATATGACTTGTTAGTGCAAAAGGCACAGGCTTCAAAACAGCAGCTGCTTGCCAGTACTAGCCATCAATTTTAACATGTCTGCTGGCAATTTGTTGATCAAAAAAATGAAAAAAAAAGTGTTTTAAAACATACGTAAAATGAGTCAAAAAGCTGAGAATAACACACTAAGAATTTCTTTCATTTCAAAATAATTTAATTTAGAGGTAGGAGATGCATGGTACCTATTATAAATTATGTGAAAATCATAAATGTCTTAAAACAGCCATTGAGAGAAATAAAGCCTAGAGGAAAAGCCTACAAAATCCAGTATCAAACTGAAAAGTTATTTTGAACCCTGTAGTAAGTGAAGTTACACTTATTATTAGCCTTGCATTTGGACTACCTGTGGTTTTGCATTATCTACATGTAAGACCAACAATTTGATTGTTACCTCAGTAGAGAACTGTTCAATATTACCAAAGTCTGCCATTCTATAAGGATAACATGAGACATCCTTTTTTTCCTGTATAGGAAATAAAACAGGTCCAATTAATAAAAAGACCAGTCTAGTGCACACTTATTTCAAAAAGTTGTTGTAGCATTGACTGACAACTGACAATGGGAGACTGCAAGGGACCTCTGTACTTTTAATTGTAATATAACTTATTTTCATGGTTCCACTTCATACCGCGGTAAAAATTTCCATGCTCTCTTTGGTTCTGTAGATGAATGTGTGTGTGTGTGTGTGTGTGTGTGTGTGTGTTTGTGTGTGATGGTCTCATGTAAATAAATTAATTTGAAGTTAATTACAAACACCCCCCTGCTGTTTCCCATTGTCAATTGTCAATCAGTACCATAACCTTCTTTGAAATTAAGTGTATTTATAATATGTGGTGACTATGTCTTAAAATTAGTTATGACATCAAAAATGTTCAATACACAAGTGGAACCACAAGTGTATTGACAGGTATTCACTTAAATTATTTTGAACATGTTTTGACATTATCTATCCTCAATAAGAGTACAAATTATGGAAAAATGCATGCAATGCACTGAAACAACACTGCAAAACCCCAAATTTTTCACTTATAGGTTTGATCCATACACCACTCCACTCATTTGCTGGACCTAGTTTATGAATTAAGGTCAGCAAAAGATCAGAATATGAATCACTAGTCTGGCAGCTTCAATTTGATATGGCAAACACATTAAGTTTGACAAGGCTGGCCACATTATGTGACAGTGTAGCAGCAGCTGATATCATTTGGCACTCTTCTCACGTGCCAAACCAAATGCATAAATTATGTACATTGAAAATCTTTCCATAATTCTCTCTGAAATTCCTTTCTGCATGCCTTCAGCATTCTCACATGAAAACAAAATTTAGTTCTGTACATTAAGTTCACCATCTGAGTCAACAGTCACTCTAAAATGATTCAGAGTTGAATGTTTGGCACGAGTGGAGTGGCATATGGACTGGGCCTTGTAGTGATCAAAACATTAGAAACAGCATGTTCTTATTGACAACAATGTCATCCTTGATACTCTTATTAATGATAGCTGGAAGCTGATCATAAATCAACTTTAGAATTGTTCTAAAAAGGGTCATTTCATGAAAGTATAGCATATTAGAGTTACTTACCACACAAACTTGCGTGTTTTGATTGTCATAATGTGAACTTTCAGCAAAAGCTTGACAAAGAAAATGAAGCAGAATCAGGTGTCCAAATAAATATCCCCTCATTGCTAGATGGTCTTTATTTACTAAAAAAAGAAAATAAAAATCGCATTTCTTCAATAGCTGTTATTACAGCTGCATGCAGATGAGATGCAAATGATCCATTATACATTATATTGACCTGATAGCCTCACTTGAATGATTCTTAAACAAAATATTATCTCATTGCAGGCTCAGCTGTAATATCAGCTATTCCTTTTGACATCATCCATTGAACCAATCGAAAAATGAGATCAAAACTGCTTTAATCAATGAGGAAATCATACTCATTTTTATTGATTAAATTCTGTAAATTCCTTGGAAAATATAATAAATCATGCTAAGGTTGGAAGGGTTATATACTTTAATAAACATTTAAAGTGGTCAATAACTGCTATTTATTTGAAAACATTAATATTTTCCGCATTTTTGCAGTGTCTGTAAAAATTGATTAAAACAAATGTTATTACATTGTACAAAAAATATGATATAATCTGGCAGGACTGTTTCCTTTTTTTTCTGCTGAGGGGTCCGTAAATGTTTACTTAATATCTTTTCTAGAGAAAATTTTGAAAATAATGACGCAAAAGCTTTCTTCCATACTCTATGTCGCGTGATTATGCGCTATATGACATAACAATAATATAGCTGCAGAAATTGCAGACTTGCAATTGCAAATATTAAAACGGTACAGTAGTCAACATAAACACCTCAGAGCTGCAGACAATATCGAAAATGAAGGGAAAAATTCGTAATGACATGGCAAGGATAAACTTCAGATTAGAAAGAAATGAGGCTTCACTGAAAACAACGGTAATTTGATGAGGACACTCGTTCTCCTCGCGTTACCTACGCCAAAAATCAAGAGTATTGAAAGTAGAGTAGAATATCCTTATTTTATAGGGTTTAGCGGCTTCATACTCGGCATTGCCGATGTAAACAAATAAAATAAGCTTAACTAGGTGATGTCTTTCTGACAGAGAAGCTGCTAAAAGCCTTGCAAGAATCCATTTTCTGACATTTGATGCTTTCTTATGTCTGCATTAAGAGTTGTAGTACTCTTACTTTATGAGTTAAGCGATATACTTAAAAGCAAAAGCCTTTTACTTGATTAGGTACTACAGCAAACACGAAATGACAACAGAAAACACCTGGTCTTTAGACGAACTTCGATATGGCACAGAACGGCACCAAACCCTAGGCAAAAATTCAAATACATCGGCCAATACAGAAGTCAAAAACTAGTCCACTGACCTTAAATATACTTAAAAAAATTAACCCTCGTGTTTTACGTCATCCTTCTAACGCTTGAAATGAAATTTCCAGCTCAATAATCAGTCTTAACCGTCCTTTTTCTTTCACTTCTGCTTTCAATATGGCGGCTGTTATTGCTACGAATTGCGAAGGTTGGGTCGAAACTAAGTTCTATATTTGGGCATCGAAGCATGACGTCATTAATTTAGCAACGTTTCTGTGAGGTTTATGTTGATGAAGATAATGAAGATATATTGTTGAGCATTTTATCAAGATAGGGCACTTTAAGAAATAAAAGTATACAAAATGAAAAGTCGAGAAACTGTACAAATTAAAAATTAAGTCATAATTTGCTTCAATGATTGTGGGTGCACAAAGGTGCTGACTTACAGCACTGACTTACAGCAATGTTTCAACATACCGTACAAGGTACGGTATGTCGAAACATTGAAATGACTCCCCACTGATTTGAACGTGCAACCAGCTTACCTAAAAAAAGGGTTGCTCATGCACAATAAGATAGCTAAGTACCGGTTCAGACGTCGAACTTTCCATGAGCCGAACCGAATTACATCAAAGAAGACCGCTTAATTATCCATTGTATTCAATGAGTTCGGCTCATGGAACTGAACCGGGCCTTAGCGATTCCCAAACCAGCGCAATTTGGAAGGCAAAACAATATAATATTTTCAGTCTTTCATTCTAAGGAAAGAAAAAATTATTTTGTCCTCCAAATTTGAACTGTTGCAAGGGGTCTATTCGGGAAAGTGGCTAGTTCCGCATTTGCAACGAATGATTGTAACATGAGTTGGGTTTCCTGTACTATCACATGCATTGCAGCACGTCGTGGTTGTTACTTGGTGTAAGATGCCATGAAATGTCCCCAGTATTATTGTCGTTTTAACGACTGGTACTTGCAAACGACACAATGATAGGGACATTTACACAATAATAGAGAAATTTCATGGGGTCTTACACCAAGTAACAACCCACGTCGCATAGTGTTTCACTTCAAGTGGAAGTGAATGATTAGGCATATTCTTAGTCACGAATGCAATCATTTTAAGAGAAATTGTGTTAAGAGGTAGTCGCTGATTGCAACGAAGCTGGTTCGAAAGATGCTCCAGTCGAAAGGAAGGTCTACCTCGCACACGCTTTTTATGGACAAAAAAGTTCTTAAATAATATTTCGACATTCTTTTATTGACCTTTCTATCGCACATTGTGATACAAGATTCAATCAAAAGATTTTCGTCATTTTGGTATTAGTTTTAAAATAAACAAAATAATTAAAAGATCACGCTTTCGACTGAATTGTTTACAATCAATATAACTCTAATATTGCAAACGTTACGCCCTTAAAACCAAACTATATCAAAATGGGAAAACGAAAAAGACTTGCAAGAGCCAAAGGCCAACGCACCGATAAAAAGACGACCTGCTTGGAAAAGTTTTGCAGTGCAAGCACTCCATCCTAGAGTGATTTTATTTAACCCGTAAAAGTAAGATGACTATTTAGTTTGTACTAGTTGAAAAAGAACAAAAGAAAACAAAGGATTAACAGTCTACTATTTTTTCACGGGTTAAATAAAATCGCTCTGGAGATTTCATTAGAGTTTATATTCTAGGTAATAGTGCTGTGATAGAGTTTGCAGGGTTGGCCCTGATGGTGGAGTAGTCACACTGCGAACATTAAAATCCCGGCCAAGACATTTACAGTGCGTTTCGCATAGCTTTTAACGAGTGAGTTCCGAAGTTCGTTCGGAAATTCCGAAATTCAAGTTGTGCACCACCAAAGAAGGGCACTGCTTTGCCTAAGGATGGCTTCAAGATAAAAAAACAAGTAGACTTTGCAAATTGGACTGATTATCTAACGAATTACCGAACTTCCAAAGTACAACTTGAACTCGGAACTTCCGAAACGATTTCGGAAATCACTCGTCAAAAGTTATGTGAAACGCACTGTAACAATTTTTTAAAACACCCCAAAATAAAACAGCGAACTTTTAAATTCGTTGAAGTTGAGTAGCATAATATATATAGATTTCGAGATTTTATGGGTGTGTAGGAAATTGCTACCAATTTTGAAAGTGTCATCTTTGTTTTCGTATGATAGAAGACGAATGCAGTCGAACGAAGATTCAAACGCAGATTCAAACGGGTAATAAATATCACACAATTTCAAGTGAGGAAGGTTTCGTTTCATTGGGAAACCCTTGAAGTACCGCGTTACCCTCAAATGGCTTCCCTTTTGGGCCAATCAAATATAACATCAGCAAATCGTATCCAATCACAATGTTCCAACATAGAAGATCCCCACTCATACGGAACCTGATCTATAAGAATACAGCAATAGCGCCTATAAGCAGATTGAGAACTTAGATAGAGTGTCAAAGAACACTGTTTTCGATTATTTTTGGAAGTATCTAGTTATACATGGCATGTAGAACGTCGTGGTAAAAAGATGTAATATTCTTGCGCTTTAGTTTGAGAGCTGCTGTGACGAGTTCAGATTCTGGTGTCCAATGCTCGGGGACCAGGGTCAACTTCTGAGGAATTTCGAACTTTTGTAGTTTTGCTGCAAGCAGGAATGACAATTGCATCAAATTAGAGTCAGGAACCAGTCAGTAATCTTCTAATTTAAAACACCGAGACTTGGAATTATTTATCGGTGGGGAAACGTCTTTTTCAGTTTTTCCTTTCCCTTTCTTGCCTTTACTTCCTTTCATTCCTTTCTCATTCAATTCCATTCTTTCCCCTTTTCTTCTCTTTCCTATATTCACTAGTTTCTCATTCTCGACTTTGAGAGGCACTTCGCATAAATAAAATAGCTTGTTATCATTCGCTGAATATGAAAACTATTATGTTCATGCAAAGTGCCCCTCAAATTTGCTGCAAATGAGCCAAAACGAAATGCTTTATAGGTCGAGAGAATGCAGTGAATTGGCTCATCCAGTATGCCTCGAACTATTTTCCATTTGACGAGTCTCAGTTATCCCAGAGTACAAACGTTTTTATCCAGACCCACGTTATCATTATTTTGAATTAAAGCTCACCTGCTTTCCCTACTGTTTGCAAATCCTGAAGCACTGCTTTAGTTAACGCTTCATTACTGCATGCTGCATTCCAGTCTTCTGTTGAGACATTTAGAGATGTTGCTAACTGCTTCAGCTGTTTGGGTCTTGGTACCACCAAGCAGACAGCGTAGGTCTTGGAGCTGTCAGCATACACACACACGTTCTCAACATATTGGCATTGAGCAAGAGCGGCCTCTACCTTGCCCAGTGAGACGTACTCTCCAGCTTGTAATTTAACAAGATCTTTTTTGCGATCTGTTAGGCAATAAGAATAGAATAAGGTCAAAGATAAGAAAGGATAACGAAGAAATACAGAGTTCCCATTCTGCTGGTAAAATAATACTCCCCGACATTTCCTCGACTTTCCGTTTTTCACTTTCATCACTGAACACAGAAAGGGGAATATACGGTTCCAGGATCCAGTAAAATTCCAAAGGAAATCTCACTTTCTTAAAAGTTTCTTTTTGGCAATTGCTGGCTCAAAAATTCCCAGTCTTTTTCCTAACTTGACACATTTTTATAATTTTGTATTTGAAATACAAAATTTTCTGACAATTTCCTGACCTTGAAAACTTTCTTGAATTTAGTCCCTGACTTTTCAAGGTCAGTGGAAACCCTGAAATACTCCTGTTAAGTTTATCAATGTAAAAGAAAAGAGTGAAAAAAAAAAAAAAATAAAATGGAAGCTGAACTGTGAAAGAATGAAAGATGATAAAATATCTACCAACAAAGGCACCCTCCCATAACCATATTTTTGGTATGAATGGTTTGCCAAGAACTGCAAGATTACCTATAATCTGCAAGCACCCATCATGGTGAAACTCGCCAATATCACCAGTATGAAACCAGCGTTGACCATTCCTGTCAATTTCAAAGTCCTCGCTGGTCTTCTGAGGATTCTTATAGTATCCTAGTGTGACATTTGGTCCTCCTATCACTATCTCTCCTCTTGGGTATGGTTTGTCTCGAATGGTATATCCACCTAAAGACAGGAATTACAATACCAATTAAACTCATATTTGAACATTATTTTATCAAAATAATCCTGCAAAAAGGTTTTTGATTTGAAACATTTATTTGTTTGTAGGCATAAGGTCACGCTTATTAAGTTTCCATGGACGATGTGTGTGTGTGTGTGTGTGTGTGTGTGTGGGGTACAACATTAATGTTCAGGACTTGAGCACCAAAAGTAAATAATGTTAAATCCATAACTGACTGTAAATAGCTCATCTCAGAATGAAACTTGTCCTTTATATAGGTTTTTGATTTGTTTCTTTATTTCATTCACTTGTTCCACTTTTTCCTTTCTCCGGAGAACCATTTTTCTCACCTTCTTCCCAGCTAACTAGTTTGATTTCACAGCTAGCAATAGGAGGTCCAACTCGTCCTGTAGTCATGTCCCAAGCTATATAAAATGACAACATTTTAAAGCATATTGATAATCAGCACTGCAAATTTTCCACTTGCACAAAAACCACTCTAACTTACTATGACATATAGTAGCACCACCACAGGTCTCTGTTAACCCATATCCTTGACCAACTGGACAGCAAAAACAGACATTCATGAAGTACTGGGTGTCTGGAGACAGTGGGGCACCTCCACTCAGCATCTGTCTGACACGCCCTCCAAGAAGGTTACGAATCTTGCCAAATATAAATCTACAACCACACAACCGTACAAAACCAGCAAGGGTAAGAAGGTACACCAATCAAGCATAAATAGTGAGCTGGTGGGCACAATCTTAAGCCTTGACATATAAAAATATCACATTTCAAATACATGTTATACTTGGTAAGCTGTCAAAATAACTATACCTGTTCAGTAAGGGGGCATCATAACCTCTTTTAATTTGAGCTAATTTGTAGTTGTAAGCAAAAGTGAAAAACAGCTGTAGAAGTCTGGGGCCCTCTTTGACCTTCTCCATGACATTTTGTCTTATTCTGTCCATAATCACTGGCACAGCAGCCATCAGTGTTGGTCTAAGTACTGTCAGGTCACCTTTGCTGCCCTTTTTAATCTTGGAGGACTTCAAAATCAGAAAAAATAAAATTATTAGCATACTGGCATGGTTGGGATCAGTAATTCACTGCTTTCTTACAACCTAGGCTCATTTGCATCAAATTTGAAGGGCATTTTGCATGAACACAATAGTTGTCATGTGCAGTGAAGGTAATAACAAGCTATTTTAATTAAATTTTAATTAAACTTTATATATACCCATATTATATTTAACTAACTTTTATATATTGTATTTATTATTATATTTAACTAACTTTTATATATTGTAAATATTTTATAGGCTTATATATTTGTAATTTAAGTTATGTTTATGTTTATCCTCAGGGCTCCTATTGATAGGAGGACAGTGGGTTTTTTTTTTTTTTTTTTAAGGCTTTTGACAGGACTACCCTGAGTTTTTATTATTTATTTTAAATAAAGGCATCTATCTATCTATTGTATTGTATTTATGCAAAGTGCCCCTCAAAGGTAAGAATAAGAAACCAATGAATGGTACAGAATAGTACCCCATCATCCTGTCAGTTTATTATTACCCATTTCTTGGCCATTATCCAATGATCATTCTACTGACACCTAACTGACAAATGGCTGACAGGTTTAAACCAATACATACAGATAAATAGTAGGGCTTCTGACAAGAATCATGGGTGTGGATCCTCATAGTCCACCTCATTCACAAAATTATACTTAAATGTCAAAGTATGGTCAAATAAGTATTTGCTATTTCCATTAGTATCTATATAATTATAGTGTATTGTGACAATGAGACATTTTGAATCCAAACATTGTAAGATAGTTCTCTTTCCGACTCTGAGGGTTTTTCCAGTTCTCCAGTTTTTCCTCCCTCCTCTCAAACCAACCCTAACGAATTCAAACTGGTTAAAGCTGTGCTCTGGGGTCATACATTGACTCTATAGTGGCTGCCAGAGGCACCTTCACATGCTTTCAGTGCAACCCCATTGAGCTGTGCCACTGCTATACTTTGTGGTGGTGATTAGTGATAACGTTTTTTTAGGAAGATAGCTGTGGCTAACCAACTGATAGACCAGTATTGACATTTTACCAGCTAAAAATGACATTTGTAAGCTTAGGCTTGGAACAAGTTTTCAAAAATTAAGCTCCCATCATTTAAACATTGCACATTAATTTTACATGTAGATAGGAAAAGAGGGGTTGTTGGATCAATAATAACTGAACAGTCAATCAAATTACCTGATCTGAGAGGGTTAGAGGAGTGGAATATCCAATACAAGCACCATGAGCTAAAATAGAAATTTCTAAATAAAAAGGACAAGTTATCATTATAATGCAAGTTTTCATAACCACGTAAGTATATATGTATATATATATACATATACATATACATATACATATACATAACCTTATATAGCTGATTCACTTAACAGTGTCACTGAAAAAGCCTAAAGCCTTGAGAGCAGAATCATGAATTTTTCTTCATTGTGACATTATTACAATAAGAAACTCACTGTATGCTTGCAAATTCTACAACTTGGACAATTATTCCTTAATTCTTAGATAGCCTACAGCAAAGTTTGTTGGTAAACAAAAGATAGTTGAAAGCTTCTAGGCTATTTTGCAGTGACAATTTTATTTGAATTAGCTAATTATACACCAAATTGAAAAAACATTGTCAGGTTCAAAAAGTTAAATCATTGAGGGTAAGACCAAGGAGGATTCAGGGTAAATAATTAATGAGGACTATAATATGCTTCCAGCATTGCTAATAATTCTCGAATATTGCTTTCTTCAAGAATTTGAACCAATCTTCAAGAGTTGCAACAATAAACAATATTGTGTATAAGGATGCATTTATTATGCATGACTGGGGGGCAGGTGAAATTCAAGTTAATGGGGGATTTTTTCTTTTTTCTTTTTTTTTCAATTTTTATTTATTTTTTTACATTGAGAGGGGATGCAAAATTTTATTAAAGCCTACCCTGGGGGGATTCATGATATATACAAATTTCATCTGCCCCCGCCCCAGTCATACATAACGAATGCAGCCTAATATGTGTCTTATAAAGGGACCTTTTGGTCTTACCTTTGATGATTTAACCTTTTGAACCCAACAATGTCTTTTCAATTCAGTGTATACCTATCCTTATATTTAACAATTAGACTATGAGTTCAAGTTCTCTATTGGCTGATAGTTGACAAAGGGCAAAGCCAAGTTGACTATCAAAGAGAGAAAATGAGAATGAGTAGTCGAATTGTTTTAGTAAAAATCTATTTTTGTTTCTCTGGAGTAACATTTGTAGTAATTCTTCAATATTTTCACTCGTAAGTTCTTTAAAACACGTCTCTGGAAAAGCCGCTATCTTGAATTTTCTCTGCTCACCTTTGCATTTGCATTTGAATACATGTACCAGTAGATTTTTACTAAATGTTATAGCCTATATATAACCTTATGTAATACCCTACAGCTTTCAGCTTGATTCTATCCAGTAGATTTTCCCCCCTTGCCATGATATCAATCTGTATACACATACTTATAATTCATACAAGGGGTGTAAGAGATGTGCTTACCAGCAACCAATTCAAGCACATGAGCCAAGGGCAAATATCCAACATAAATATCTTTTTCACTGCAAACAGATATAGAATAAATGTAAGTTGTTAACCTTCAGAAAGATTGAGGTTCTTAATACATGCTTTAAAATAACTTACGTAATAGAAGGCTCCACCCTGGAGCCCATTGCAGCTGTTGCAGCAAGGAGATTTGCATGTGTGATAATAACACCTGAAAAAATGAGCAAATATCTACATGTAATACTGCATAGGACTTTATGTAAAAAAGACAAAACTATTGGTTTCATAACACAAATGACTGAATAAAAATGGTGGCAAATCCTGCTATTTTCTTGAACAACATATAGATTGATTTACTGGTAAGCCTCAGACTACCAAATTTTATTTGTTAGCCAATAGCTCATGTGGCAGCTGAATGATCTAATTGAATTGTAACCCATGAGGGCAAGAGGTCTAGTATAAGCAAACTAGTCTGACAGAGATAGAAAATAAGTATAAACTCAAAAATTTGACACAAACCACAGCAAAACATGAGTGAAATGTGCCATTGTTTTGATTTGCTTTTCACTATTGATGGACTATCACTAATAGACCTGTGGTAGTACAGCCAATCAGAATGTAGGATTTGTGATAGTCTGCTAGTATATTTAATATATATGCAAATTATATAAGCAGGACAATGACAATTCAAACTCTGTGAAATTCTACAGACTGCCACTGAAAAGGGAATGTGAATATTCTATTCTCATCCAAGGAATAAAGCCAACAGGGACTATCAGAGGCTTGGTGTATTAATCATAGCTAGAAATATGCATTTGGTAAATGAATGAGGAATTCATGAATATCAAATATTACCTTTTGGTAATCCTGTTGAACCACTGGTGTACATAATGACTGCTGGGTCTTCTGGTCTGGGAGAAGCTTTATTCTGTGTAACTTTATATGAAAACAAACAAAGTTCAAAGGCAAACAGTAGATTTAATTTCAAAGGCAAAAATTTTTTTTTTTTGTGGGACACAGAATTAGGGCTGCTCAAGCAACAACATATTTTACAATTACTCCCCACAAGGTGCTCTTCTGAGAGGTTCACTTTTGATTTTTATGGAGGGAGGAAAACTGGAGAAAAACCCTCATGGCAAGGGAGAGAACAGCACGTCTAACAAATTCTACTCTCATATGGCATCCACAGGGTTTGACTCAGTGACCGACCCATTGGACTCACAGTGGGGAGATATTGTTGAGTCTATTTGATCACTGTGCTCTAGGATATTGGACTAGGTTTACATTTTCATTCATTTTCCTTGTCCTTGTTTAAAGAGGAACTCTGCTTTAAAATAAAAGTGATTAAAGTGAAAAGTGTTGTGTAAGTTTGGCCAGGAAATATAGTTTGAGAAAATGAGCTTCAAATTAAAGTTAAGAAAAAGTAGCTCAAGCTGCAATTAAACACAGTTGGCTTAAAATCAAAGCAGCAGTCATTCAGATGAGAAGTGCATAAAATAGAATACAGTACTGTATTTGAATTTCCCAGTATTTAGCAGGATCAAATTCATTTTATAGTTCCCACAATCTTGCAGTCTCATCTCCCATGTTCTTATGTGTGGACAAAACCAATCAATTTTAGCATCATTTACCATTTTCAGGTCTGGATCCCAATTCTTCTACTTCTGTCATGGAAATCATCTTTATTGTTTTTGGAAAATCAAGTCTTGCACCCTTGTTAACATCACCAATGTAAACTATGTACTCCAGATTATTCAATTTATGAGCTACAGCTGATAGTTTTGGTAACAGCTCAGCATCTGCTATGACAAATTTTACTTCTGTTTCATTGATACCATGTGCAACAGCTTCATCCCCAAGAGTAGCATAAATAGTAACAACTGAAGGAAAGAAAATAAATAAAGAGTATCAAGGTGAATAAGGTGATCTTTAGCAACAGAAAGGGGATAAAATATTTGATCACCACCAACCATCATCCACACCAAATCACTGCTACATGTAAGCATTACAAATCATGAAATTCTTCTCAAACCCCTCCCTGCCTAAGCAGTTAACTAAGATATGGCCCAGTACTAACCAACACTTGCAAAAATACCATCAGACATTAGATAATCTAAGCCTCCTTCATGGCCATTATTAGTGTCAGTCAAATTTCATTTCCCATTTATGGCTGGCTGCTCACTTGAGCCCAACATATTCCTAATCCTGGGAACCAACTAATGAGATGCAGGCTTCCATTTTCTGGAAACCTAAACTTTGATCTTGGCAATCATTTTATTTGATTCACCTGACTTTTCACCAATTTTCTTCAATGGTCCTTTCCTAAGATATAGATGCATGAGTCCAGTCCTGCCAAAGCCAAATTTCTGTACAAAGCATTGTGCACTGAGCCATGTACTATGTACTACAATCTGATACAATGGACTGGGATGATTAAACAATAGATAATTTACATAACACCACGAAGAAACTGCTACCCAGCTGAGTGAGAAAATTATCTAACCAATCATGGTCCATTTGGAGTTTTCATGGCTAGCCCTATGTTTAAGCATGATTTTCAACCTGAAAACAATTGAAAATTTAATCTGATGTATTTTGAGGCCTAGAAAAGTCCAAAAGTATTAAAAAGAGTTAAATTTTATCTTTGTGTTATCCATAAACCGAGTTCCAAGCAAAGAGTGAGGGCCAGTCAGGTTTTGTCCAACAATGCATGCTTTGTACAGCTAGTTGTTCGCTCAGCTGGACAGTAATGAAATCAAGGCTTTGGCTAGGACTGAACTTACTCAACCATATCTTGGGAAAGGACTATTACTAACGAACTCTTTTGCCTCAGGAAATAAATAGTCAAGAATTATTAAAGCATCTCATGTCTTTTTGAAATTTCAAACAAAAACAAAAAAAATTCATTCAAAGACAAGTTGTTGATAGTTTAAATTCCAGATTTACAACCAAAGCAAATCCCCTTAATCCCTGATCCATGTGATTGGCAGACATGCAACAATCAGGAAGGAATGTTGGGATCAAGTGAGCACCAGTTAGTGGGGAAGGAAATTTGACCAGCACCAATAAGGACTGTAAAGGAGACTTAGATAATGGGATGATTCTAATTCTAAACTTTACCTGGAAAAGAATTTGCAAAGCAGCACTGAAGTCCAATCATCCATTCTGCTCTAGTTTCTGCAAAAATCACAATGTTCTGTTTCCTTTGCTGTCCAAGAGCAGTAAGCCCATTCCCAAGATTTCTTGCACGTGAATCAACTTGGGCAAATGTCAACCAATCATATTCTCCCCTCACTTGTTTTTTAAATATACGTCCATTTATTTGTTTTTCTTCCACTTCTCTCAAAACTTCCCTTGTGCCAAGACATTTTCTAAATGCATAAAGTTGAACTGCTCGTCTGTGAAGGAAAAAGATAAGCTGTTAGAAATTTTGGGGAAGTAATTTCCAGGGTTTCAGGTAGGATTTCATTTTGACTTTTAACTTGCATGGAATAAGCATAGTAAACATTATGGTACCCTTGTCAAGAGTTTATATGAGAATGACTTTTAGTTACATTAAACAAGCTGATGAGACATGTGATGCTTCACTGAAAGCCCTAAAGTGACCGCCAGTTTACAAAGAATTACAGTCATTTCGCTACATGACCAGTTAACTACATGCTAATTAGGTCGTTTTGCTACATGCAAATGGTCGTTTCGCTACATGATCTGTGGTCATTTCGATATATGATACTGCCTGCCTCTAACATGTTGATTTTAACGTTTTATCAACAGATACTCTACTACAATAACTGGAATCGTAATTTTGATTAAAGTTGAGATAATCTTTTTGAAGAAGCCAAGCTAATGCCAGGAACCAACGTAAGCTCGTGTAGCGAAACGACTGAATTAGCATGGCCAAGCCAACTAGTCTTAAACTGTTACAATTAGTCTGGTATACTTATAAACCAGCCCAATCACCATTTATGCTACCATTCACAGATGAGTTACTGTGATTTAATGTACCAATCTCAATATATGCTTGAAAGCATTTATTCATATAAGTATGGAAAAATCCCATGTGTTGAAATCTTGTTTTGAAAAATTTTTGAGTTCCTGAATAATACAATGCATTTCATTAAAGGTCACCAATGTCAAGCAGACTTGTAGATAAAAGCTGACAGACAAAAGCCAGACGTTGTTACATGATTGGCTGAGAGAGGAAATAATCTCTTTGTAATTTGAAACCATTCAATGTGATTGGTCAGTTTCAGAAATGATTTCTTTAGCAAGAACATGAGAGAAGAATAGCTGGTTCTGATTGGTTGACATCATTTGGAAATCATCCTGGGATGATCTCTGTGCTTTGGATTTTCCACTTTGGCATGGCTATTTCTACTTTGCTATAACGTCACTACTCATGTTACAACATTTTGACCATTTTAAAGATAAGAAATACAATTTATTTATGTATTGAAAATGAAAGAATAGATACCGGTAATGAGATGAATACAGAAAACAGATTTTTTATACCATTAACGTGGAAAGAGCAATAATAGACCTAATCCATTGGGCATATTTGTTTTCCTATTTCAAACCATGTGTCATTCACTTGTCAATGAGAATATGATTCTTTGCTCATCCATATTAACATGTCTTCTCAAGTGCTACAGAGAAACAAAGAAACAATACCCAAGGGAATGACACGTGGCCTGAGATGGGAAAACAAATGGATTAGGTCCATTTCTTAAACTTTGACTTTCTGAATTATGTCATACCACTTGGGAATTAAGAAACTAATTATTTAATTGTAAATTCCAATGATTGCAAGAACAAATACCATGTAAATATATTGTACTAGTTTATTTGAAAAATGCATGAAGCATTTTTAAGCATCAGATTCTCTTTATCCCCTCTTTTGAACAAAAGCCAAAAATGTGTTGACTCATCAAATGAAATCATAATTAAATATTCTTCAATATCTTCATTCCAAAGCTGAAATTAACAATTCCAAATTCCAAAATAATACGATTTCAGAAGCCATTTGGTAAGGTACTTTAAGACAAGAATGGAGTAATATTATAATTGAATTTCTTGATTTTTTTCTGAATAACACTATGTACTTGTTCAAAAATAAAATAAAAAAATAGTGGTCACCATATTTGTTTCTTTGCTATGTAGCAACAAAATATGCCCCCTAGAAGAAAATATGCATGCTTTAGCAAAACATAATGCATCAGAATAAACACATCGAGAAAAATGTTGAAAATACATGTAAACTGAATGCAACAAAAAGCTACCAGAACATGAACAGTATTATCCTTCACATTTCTAGCACAAAGTCATGTTTGAAAAAGCAAGTACAAAGCATTTATTAGGCCTTTCATATGCCGGGTGCAACTAATTTATAATGAACTGGAATCAATGTAGAGGTGAATTTTTCATTTTGAAGTATGTTATAGATGTTGGTAATAACTGAATTTAAAGAAGAAAAAGTATTTATTTCACAGTATTTATTTCCGAGATATTGAGCTGCAAACTTTGAAAATTTGGCCAACATTTTGAATTTGATAGCATTTGTTATAATATAGAGAAAATCATCCAGGTGTTCATCACCCATTCTAAAGAGCTTAAGCATGTGCACAGAAATGATGCACAGAAACGATGCACAGAAACAAGGCCTGCGAATGTCCTTAATTCAAAGGGTTTGTTTCCTTATATCTGCCTATTAAATCTAGGTTGAGGGAAACGGTGGGTGGGTGGGCAATTTTTTAATTTCTTATAACTCAATAACTACAATATTGGTACTATCAAGATACATGTATGGTTTTCAGCTTTGATCTTTCCTAGTAGTATGTGGCTTTCAAATTCCTAAAATAAATTTTATGAATTTCTAAATCCAAAAATCAGTAAAACATTGCAACATTTATTATGGCATCAAAGTTTCAATTTTTTGTCCCCCAAAAAAATCAAAAACTATTCTTCAGAATCGTGTAACCCCACTGGCATATTTTGATCAAAATTTACAGTACATAAGGCATAGAAAGTTGTAGCAAATTGAATCTCTGATGATGCATTAGAGGGTGGTTGGCCCCAGTGTGATATTGGTGGTTTCCATATATAGCTTATTACAAATGCCAACAGGAAATATGATGTTAAATATTAAAAAAGGTGAATGGGTTTTATATTCAGTTTCAAAAACTTTTGCTGATCAGGTTCCAAAGTTAGTTTGGAAACTCTGAAGGTTGGCATGAACTTCGGAATTTCAAATGAACTTTGCGTTTGGATTTCTGAATTTCCCACTGAAGTTACACTGGTTCAGTCTATTTATTTGAAGTTACAATAGATTGAATTGAAAGACAATTTGGATCCAAATATATTTACAAAACAAGGTAGCACTTTCCCAAAAGGAGCAAGAAACAAAATTGTTGATTTCTGGCTGTGAAGTTAAAAGCCACAGCAAATTAGTCGAAGACTTAATGTTATAAAAACAACCATTGTTAATATTCAAGGACCAAAGATTTCTGTTTATAGTCGTTGAGTACTTTAAACAAACAGCACTCATGGTAGTGAAATACAAAGCTGCTTGTTGAAAACAGTACATGTTGAACACAAAATATCCCATCTCTTGTGTCAATTAGCAATGTTGCAATGAAGGACTTAGAATATTCCTTCAAAAAAATCCAAGTTGTGGCCAAGGAATCACTAAATTCAAATGTTCAAGTGCTTTTGAATGCACACATCACAGCTGTTTCTCATACAAATGCTAGAACGCTCCACATTATTTGAAGAGTCTTGTTCACAGCCATTATTTCTGTGCATCCTTTTTGCACTTGTACTCAAGCTCTTTTGAATGAGCAAGGAACGTCTGGATGATTTTTTTTATATAAAGGATGCAATCAAATTCAAAATGGCAGCCAATTTTCAAAGTTTACAGCATAATAATTACAAAACAAAAATGGTGAGCCCCATTTTTCTTCTTCTTAAAAGATCTACAAAATATGCCAATACGGAAAAAATGACATCATATGGGAAAGAATGACAACAATTTTTCCACAAAATTACACCCATTTACAGGATTGAAGTCCACATATTTTGGCAGTGACACACCCTTTCAAACATCTATAAATTCAGGGTTTTTTTTACCTTTTGTCCAAAGAATTTTTATTTAATTTTGTCCAGAAAAAGTATCTCCTGAAAAAGTTACATACATTTCAAGCAGCGTTTTCTCTTTGTTTGAAGGTCTTAGTCAATACAACAGGCTTATAATAAAATCTGCACTATTTTCTTCCATTTTGCTGGGGTTTTTTTTGGGTCATTGCTTGAAAACGAAGACAGTGATCCCTTTTTTCATTTTATTTTTGAAACTCTAATATGTGAAGTAACTTTGTGCCAAGTATCAGAAAACTGAAATCACAACATCAATTGCCCATGAATGTCCTCAAGACAACTAAAACAAAGAATTGACTGAACCAAGCTTGCAACTTTAGTGGGAAGTTCAGAAATTCATACTGAAAGTTTGTTTGAAACTCTGAAGTTTGCAGCACCCTTTGGAATTTCCAAACTTACTTCAGAAACTGGTCGGCAAAAGTTACTAAAACCAACTGTGTGCATTTGAAAAAAGTAAAATAAAAAAAAATTTCTACACTGATATTTCACAATATGTTATTCCTTGTAATGAATTTTAAACACACACAAACACAAAATATTTGAATATAAAGAAATCAGTACACAAGTACACTAAAACTAATTTATTACTGGGACCGCTGTAATTGGCTATGCTGTTGTGGTGTCCTTGTCATTGGTCATTGTTTGTCATTTATTTTTTTGTTCATGTTGTTTGGCTAAGTTAATAAATTATTATAAAACTTGCATGAACAAAGAATGTAATGGCAGGGAATCAAACAGAAACAATACCAAATTTCATAATTCAATATCCAGGCAAGCTTTAGAGAATTCCCTATGATACAGAGTGATGAACGTTGGGCTGACACACATGGTCACTCAAAATAGAAAACTTATACATATTTTATTAGTGTCTTGTCCGAATCTATGTATCAGTGAATTGGTAACCATCCTTCCTTCAAATCGGAATGATTAGCAGGTTATAGGGTCTAACTTGGTGATTTAGTGAAGGTTCAAATTATTTAATGTTATAAAGACTTAACAATGAGTTGAAATCCTTCAAATTATACCCAAGTCAACAGATGGAAATGTTGACAGGTTGTTTAGTACAATCCAGTTGTAGTACGCCCCTAGACAGTGAAATAGCAAAACAAACACAGTAAAAACCGGTAAATTCAGGAGTTTAGCTACTGTGGTGAAGGCGTAGTCGTCTGGCTGCCTTTTGTTACAAGATATGAAGAAACAAGGAAGGGAAGTGGAAATATTTCCATAAGAATAGATGAAATAACGACGTTCGCGCTTTAGTGGATGAGGAAGACAAAGATAAGTAAACATGGACAAGAAAGTGCGCGAACAACAGGAATTTGTGTTGTGAAATACAATAAGACCGATAAAAGAAAAGGGTAAAGTCCATCCATGGAACCAAATACAATCCTCTCGACCTGAGGGCTCTTGAGGATCGAAAATTACTGCAAGGATGACACGTAATAGAACGAGAAAATAAGAGACTGGTATTGTAGGAGCCAATATAATAAAAACACGGAAAACATAAATTTAAATAAAGTAAGAGGATTAATTTGTGGGATTCAAGGTCCTACGGCATCTCCAAAAATTTTGCTAAAAATATTGGTTCTAGTATGGGTGTAGTACGGCTACGGAAATGGTAGAACACTATCCATGTATGGGATTACTATTGACATATGCAAGGCAGGTTTGACTCGGTGAATGAAAAGTACGATCGTCATCGACTCACGGAAACAACGCAGTTGAAAACTTATTTGGACTATTTTGCTTATTTTTGTCCTTTTATATTCATATTCGTATTGATGTCGCGTGCAAATTAGCGTGAGCGAGTAACGGTTGAATCATTTTAGCACAATCGATTAATCCACGTGAAACTGTGTACAAAAAAAGAAAGCATTTTTACTCATTCATTCAAATGATTTCCTCCCATTCGGATTGTCTTACCTAAAAAGTTGATCCATAGTGGTTATTCCCTTGTAAAGAGTGGTGACTAATGCATCGAAATGCTCAACATCGCGATAAGGTGCTCCGGGAACAAGACTCGTTGGTTTGGCTTGAATCTTTTGCCTTCGCACAGAATTCTGTCTTCCTGTCAAATAATACCACGGTAAAAAACTCACGACTCCCCATAACCAACCAGCAACGTTCAAACTGAACAAGAAAACGCTCTCCACGAGGGAACGCTCCATAGCTTGGACAGAGTTTCTTTATAGTTCAGTCGTTGTGCACGCCGTGGTTTGCCGCCTTCCTTTTTATGGAGGAAGAAGTGGTACAAAGTCCACGCCATATACTCGTCATACGTCAATCCATAAGGCAATGCGGGCGCACGTAAAAGAAGCGCGTTCAGCCTACTTTAGCTTTGTTTTACCCAACCTTTGAGTCTCAATAAAGTTTGTTTGTTTATTTGCAAGCCTGAATTGTAAGATGTTATTAAATGAAGAAATTATTCAAAAAAGTGAAGCAAGTACTTTTGGCTGTTGTGTAATGCATTATTTGATTGCTTTAGTGACGTCACTTCATAATGACATCATTTGTCATGTTCCTAAGACATTTTTTCACTTAACAGTTGTCACACTGTTGTCTTTCACATGTTTACCATAGAAAGCAATCTTTTATCGCTATTTAGACATACAAGGCTTCTTTTCCAAATGATAATAGAACTTTTTTGTATAAAATTAAACTTCGAAAGTCACTCGATGTTCAGGATCAAGGGACGTGACATGCCTAGTCTGGCTTTTTCTTTTGTGTCTAACTTGAGTGGAAATAAACACATTGGCGACGAGAGGGAAACTGGATATTTGAATGGACTCGAAATCATTATTATTTATATCCTCTTTGAGGAAATCCTCATGGGCGCCCATTGTCTAACACTCACAAGGGGTGGATTTAGGGGGGTGTCCACTGGTGCACCGAGCACCCCCCCCCCCCCCACGGGCCAAATGTGAGATTTTTTTCAGTAAATCAGGAAGTCTTCTTGTGCTATTCACGACTTCTGTTTCTCGAATCTTTTCTTATACCAACGGTTGCATCATAAGATTAAATTTAAAAATAATTGTAAATACAAATTAGAACTCACTACATTATTAATGATGGCACTATATCGTCGCTTTTTTCTTTTCGGACTCCCCCTCTTGCAAATGTCTGGATCCGTCCCTGTCTGTAATAACACGGTCAAGCAGGTCTGTAGGGGCAATGACTCAGAGTGGTCAGCTGGGAATGAACGTCATTACAAACTATTACATATCATTATTTATAGTGTGTGATCAATATACTAGAGTGAAGTCATAAAACCCATGAAATGAAAATTACTTGTTAAGGTGTAATAGTCAAACAGACACAAAAGAAAACAATGGGTCTACTAAGGTGTATATTAGTCTGATATCTATTTCACTGGTTTTGTAACTTCACTCTATTCCCCTTCATTATCAAACTGTAGTTGTTGGAATCTTGCCTTCATTGATAAGTTTGACGTCACTGAAACAATGTCAACTCAACCGGCAGTTAAGAATTTCGTAGCTGTATGCAAGTTTCTTGGTAAGACTTTTCATCAAGAGTTAATTTTCCATAGCTTGGTAAGATCACATGTAGTACAATAGTTAATATACTGGTCTTACTAACTAACGGGCAGTTGGCGGGAATGTGATATATTTTCAGCTTCTAGGTGGTATTATCTATTGTATTCCGCCAGACTAAAGTAGCTTTTGACCTCCAGCCAGTACTGTGATACAACATAGTAATGAATTGTCTGGACATGTCCAACAAAAGGTTCGCTCACGGACATATTTACTGACTGGACAGGTCGCAACGAAGAATGGGGATTGCCATAAGGGACTACTTCGTTTGCTAAGTCCTATTAATCGGCTGGAATCCTGTTTGGGACGAGTAGAATCTTATGATTAGCCAAAGTGTTCGAAGTAGTAACCAGGTATAATTTTTTACAGTGATCCCGATCCCGAAGTTAAAAAATCTGATCCGTGATCCCAAAAAAGCTATACAACTTAATCCCTGATCCCACCTGAAATAAGTGATCCCATTTCTCAAAATATTCCTTAATTTTGTTAAGTTCAATACATAGACTGGTGCCAGTAAGTTTGAATAAGTCTTGAGCCCCGTTACATACCGATATATATTAGTATAGGTTGAAGTGTTTGGTTCACAATTTTAAACCTTGGTGATTTTTTCCACGATAAAAGTCTGAAATTTTATAACTTTTATTATTATTATTATTATTATTATTATTATTATTATTATTATTATTATTACTATTTTTTCCAAAATATATCGTTTAAATCTTTGAAAAAATAAAATAAAATAAAAATTATAAAAATTCACATTTTTATCGCGGAAAAAATCAACTTTTTTTTCTTTAGCAAAAGATGATATAAAAAGGTCTAGTTTTCTCAGGATTTTAACGAAAGCAAGAGATGAAAAATAAACATTTCAGTACGCATTTCGTGATTCTAAATGAGAGTTTTTTGCTAAAAAGTTGAATTGCCGAAAGCTGCCACTGATTAAAAAACCGGCCGGCCAAGGTTTACAAAACACTAAATGGCCGGCAGTTTCAGTTAGTGTTTTTTGTTTAAAAAGAGCGGCGAATCGATGTTATAATACAAATCCTATCCTATCCTAACTATCCTATCCTTACTAAGAAGTGGCAAGTGATTGCAAAGACCATATTATTTGTAAGTCCTGTCTCTTAGTGAAACCTGGGCATTCGCAGGGGCAGATCCAGTGGAGGGGTGCACAAGGTACGCACCCACTCCTCCCTGGCATGGGCGATTTACAGTCAATTATGGCTTTATTATTATGTACTTTTGGTGTTGAGTCCCGAACATAAATGTTGTCCCCCTCCTTCAAAAACATCCTGGGGTGCACCCCTCCCTCAAAAACATCCTGGGGTGCACCCCTCCCTCAAAAATATCCTGAGGGATGATTTGTTTTGTTTGCTTGCTTTTATTTTATTTTATTTAATTAATTAATTAATTAATTAATTAATTAATTAATTAATTTTGTTGTTGTTGTTGTTGTTGTTGTTGTTTGTTTGTTTGTTTTTTAATAGCGGAATAGCTGCTGTAAGCAAACGACTTTGGAGTTAGATAGATAAAATCAAATATATATCTTTATACAAGAAATTTAAAGGTCAGAATTCATCACCAAGTAGATATCATTGGTCACCCATCAGGGTACTAACCCAGCCTAATATGCCTTGACTCACCGCAGTGTTGAAAGCACAGCGCATTTAACCACTCGTCTATCGATTTCAAAGAATTACGTCAACAATGCATGCGAAAACAATGCACCCGATAGACTAGGCTATTTTTCTCTTTCAAATCGATGTGAACCGTGGTTAGAGCAAGGAGTTAGTCAAATATGGTCTGGGGGCCGGCTAGCTTCTCCCCTGATGCTTCGGCAAAGATTCTCTAACCCCTAAGATGACGGAACGGC
>JAAAQI020119995.1:0-15770 GCA_011800005.2 Stichodactyla mertensii
AACGAGGCCTAAGGGCCTAGATTTCATGTAAAGTAAATTAAAAGACTGCGATTATGACAGACAGTGAAGACAAAGTTGCTCTACGAGATATCCCTGGATCAAAACTTTCAGATTTTCAGCAAACAGTCCACGGAAACCTTGATGGTACTGCAGCGGGCTTTAGAATGTCATATTAAGCCAGTAAAGCTGTGTTTATAATCTTGATGGGAAGAAAGGTGCATGGAAAGTCAAATAATACTCCTATCACAGTACAGCTGTACGGAATTTGTGAGATGAAAATTCATCGCTAGTCAACTTCGCCTGTATTTTTGATTCTGTCGGCCCTTCGGCCTCGTTTTCATGCTTACGTCGTAAAGGTCTATTGGCATCGTAAGCATCATCCTCACTAGAGAGCTTAAGCATCTCGTTACGGCAAACGCAAAACGGCAGTTGACAAGCACAAAATTCTTTGGAATTGACCAAACAAAATGAAAATAATTCTCAAGTAGAAGACAAACTCAAAAGCATTTTTCTTTTGAAGGAAATGCTTACGTGACCAAAGGAATATGTAAGAAATATAATAATGAAATAATGCATAATGAAAACTTTTGCGGGAACAACAGCAACAACAACAACAACAACAACAAAACATACGCTTAGTCAGCAGGAGTTGGTTGGGGCTAAGCCATAGCAGTCGAGTTTAACCTACTAACCTTTCACTAGAATTAATACCGGGTAAGTTTGTGTCCAAGGTAATGAATGTGCTACTGTAATTTAGTCGGCCAACACCAGTTCCAAAACAGCCTCCACTCGTTAGCTAACGGAAATAATAGATGGAATAAAGAAAGAAAGAAAGAAAGAAAGAAGTCAACAGAAAAGTAATCAAAAGATTATCTCAGAGCTTCTAAGTGAGACGCGCTACTCCTATAAGAAAGCAACTTTCCCGTACAAAATTAAAAGCAGTCACTCTCTTTAAAGGTGTTCTTACTCTTTATACTTTGTAGGAATTGTTATACAAAATACTGATTGTTATAGTCAGAGGATCAATTGCCTTATTTCATTATGACGTTAAAATTTGGTCAATAGTCGCTCTGCTACGGAAAAGTTTACTCTCAAGTTGTCTAGTTCTCAAATATGCACTGAAGATGCACTGAAATATAAGACGTACTTATGTTACACATATTTACCGCTTTCAAACCTTTTCTCACTCTTGGGCTGAATGAAGCCCCTATTCCGGCCTCAGCTACTGGACTACTAGTGTATTTGGTGGCTGTTGCCGCTTTTCTACGGTCTACAAAACGCATTTAGTATCGATGTTCTTTGTAGGTAACCGAGTAAAATTAAGGATTAATTTTACATGTATTTTCTAAAGTTTTGCAAATTGCCCGAGTCGCATAGTCAAATTAAAAGATGAAAAAACTTAAACTGAGTACGGCCCTAAACCAAACCAAACCAAACCAAACCAATCCTCCTTGATTTATCTGAATCAAGTAATTTGACCCTATATTTTATGTTACAGTTATCCCTTCACGTAGGAACAGCGTATTGTAAATCAAATTTTTCATTGTTATCTATTCCATTGTGTACTCACGTATTGCTACGAGAAGGGATGACCGTTGTTACACTTTTGTCCCCCTCCGACGGCCATGCTTTTTAGCCTTTAAACAATAAATTGTTTTGGTGTGATGTCATAATGAGACAGGGCAATTGTGTATGGCCCTTTTGGCTTTAGATAGACCTTTACGACATATACATGAAAACAAGGCCTAAGGGCCTAGATTTCATGTAAAGTAAATTAAAAGACTGCGATTATTACAGACAGTGGAGACAAAGTTTCTCTACGAGATATCTCTGGATCAGAACTTTCAGATTTTCAGCGAACAGTCCACGGAAACCTTGATGGTACTGCAGCGGGCTTTAGAATGTCATATTAAGCCAGTAAAGCTGTGTTTATAATCTTAATGTGAAGAAAGGTGCATGGAAAGTCTACTGATATTCCCATCACAGTACAGCTGTACGGAGTTTGTGAGATGAAATGACATTGCTTGACAACTTCGCCTGTATTTTTGATTCTGTCGGCCCTTCGGCCTCGTTTTCATGCTTACGTCGTAAAGGTCTATTAGGAAGGAATCGACTCGAAAATACACAACAAAAAGCAAAAGTTTACAAAAGTAGACGACGTTTGGACGTTGCCTCACGTCATTATCAAGTTATATATTATAGCTCTAATCGAGTCTGATTCACTATAGATGTTTTAAATAGCTGTGTATGATGAATAAAGTACTTACCGTTGATGGATCGGCTGATTTGGATGGTAACTGAATAATGGGTACAGATTTCGGGTCAGCTATACTCAGTGTTTCTGAGGATTTCCAACAGAACCAGTAGAATGTCATTTTGGTGTGATCGCCCGATTCCTGATCAAGGTCACGAGTAGCCCTGCCATCTAATGTAATCTAATAGAAATAAAAGTGTTGAACCGTATTCAAGTATTTGTTTGCTTGATTATTTTTTGTTTATTTCCTTTCTTTTCTTTTTGCTGAATCATTCCTATCCATCCTATCCTTCTTTCCTGCATTTGTCCACTTCTTCCTTTCTATCCTTCTCACTACCTTAGAGACTGATTTTGTAAAAGCTTACCGACCTCCCCACCTCCCTATCTCCCTATCTACCTGCCTACTTACTTAATCAAGGAACAAAGGAAGATACTTTATTTAACCACGGTGAAACCGTTACCGTGTAATAAAGATTTACAAATATAAAAGCGTAGATATTGTTGTACATGATTGTCGAATGCTACTTGGCTCTCTCATGTGAGGTCGGAGGCTATTCCACAATATAGAGCCACTCTGGCTAAAGGCTCGTTGGAGGTACTTTTGTGCGTGGCTTGGGAATTGATAACTTATTCTCAAATTTGCGTAATTCATATAGACCCTATGCAAAAAGCCTGGAATAAGTACTGCTTTCTGCTCATCTGCTGAAGTCATGACAAGCAGTCTTCGAAAGAGCATGCTAACATTAGTAAATAGACCAAATTTCAGGGTCTGAGCTCAAAAACCTGGGAAGTTACAGCGATTTAAATTAAGAAGGATTTGTAGGTGAAACACAGCCAAGGCCTGAACGGCTTCGTTTTTATGTTTTAACACATTTTAAATGCTTACAACTCTGCAAGGATTTACCATTATTTTTGAAACTGTGCACATTTACTAATTCACGTATGGACTTTCATGTGAAGACAAAATATTTTCTCAATTCATTAAACTTTTGATTTATGTAAATTAGTGGTGACCATTATTGCATAGGGTCTATTATGTACGGTATTTGGTGATTAAATTCTGAAAGTAAACCGGAACATGTTTGTACATCATCTTGAACATCCGAAGTTATTACTGCTTTTTACGACGTTTGGAAAGCGTGTACCAGTTTAATTAAACTGTTAACCTAAGGATGTGGGTAGATCTTAATATGTCATAGTTAGCTTTTATAATTACCCTATCAGCTCGATTTTGAAGTTTTTAAAGTTGATAGACCTAGGTTGAAGTTGATAAACCAATCTTCATACCTGCCTTGCTACCTACTTAACCAAGCTAGCTACTTACGCACCTACTAACACACCAAACCAAGTTACCAGCCTACTGTAACAAGCTTTAATAAACTGCTTTGTCTTACATTCATTAAGAACTAACATGAACCTTACATGTAAACTCGTCTATCTTCTGTCTCTTAGTCTCTCTACATACGGGACCTCCCTTTCTAACTGTCCCACATGTGACATGTCACGCAACCCTGTCACATCCCACCGGTTTTATTATTTTTATTTTTTTTCTTAATAATCATTAACTGATAACAAGTCTTGAACTGTGTCAGACAGTTCTCTGTTCCTTTGTCAATGTTTATGTTTCGTAGTCATCTAGGTATGCTGGTCCCTTCACTATGCATCCAGATCTAGTAACTGTGTGCTAAGGGTGTGATGACATTTCATCTGTGCCACTATTGACATCTTGTGCTTCTTGATGATCTGTTTCTTTTTGCAGTATGTTGTCATAAGTAGCTGATTGCATGGGTGGTTCCTTTGTCTTACGCAAGTGAACTCTGTTTCGTCTGTAGATGGTGCCTTGCGGCCCCTTTACGTCATACGATCAAGTTGTTGTTTTAAAGTGGCCTTCTGCCATGAACTGCTTCCTGGTGCAAACGGTTTCATCCTCAGTGTTTGTACTTCGTGTACAGGTGTGAGCTTTCGTGCATTCTTGTTGTAGTAGAACGCCTGCCTATGTTGTTGGCGTTTCATCTTTGCAATTTCAGCCTCTTTCTCAACAATTCTAGGTGCAAGCAAAGCGTCAGTGGTGGGAAGTCTTGTCCTTATTCTTCGATTTAATAGGTGTTGTACTGGACTTTTTCCTATGCCCTGGGATGGCATGTTTCTTATTGCTAGCAGTGCCAAATATTGGTCCTCACGATTCTGGTGTCTGTTTTGCGGAGCATTTCCTTGGCAGTCTTTACTGCAGCTTCAGCCTTGCCATTGGATCGACTGTTGTATGGTACGCTGGGTGTGTGTTCAATGTTCCACTCGCGAGTGAATTTTTGAAACATACCAGCAGTGAACTGCAGCCCATTATCAGATATCGGTTTGGTGAGGATCCCAAATTTCGCAAAGTGTGCCTTTAGCTCTCTGATTTTCGTTTTCGCCTTGGTATTTCCGAATCTATCTATTTCCCAGTAGTTGCTATAATAGTCAACTGTCACAAGATAATCAGTTCCTTCATATGTGATTATATCAACTTCCACCTTCTCCTTGGATCGGTCTGGTATTTCATGGCTCATGAGTGATTCTTTTGGTTGTGATGTCTCGTACTGTCTGCACGTTTCGCAGGTTGAGATCCGTTCCGTTACCTCAGCTGTGATCCCTGGCCAATACACGCACTCTGCTGCTGTACCCAGGCATCCATCTATGCCAGAATGAGCTGTGTGTATTTCTTTCTTTATAGAAGCTCTCATACTTTTAGGGATGACGATCCTTTCACCTTTAAATATGAGCCCATTGTATACACTCAATTCATCTCTGATGTGAAAATATGGCGTGAGCTGTGGCTGCAGCTTTGACTCCTGTTCAGGAAATCTATGCTGAATCGTTGTTCTCAGTAGGCAAAGTGTCTAGTCGCTCTCTATCTACTTCCTGATTTCTTCAACTCTTTCTTCTCTCATTGGCAAGAATTTTACTGCGTTAACTGCTTCAAATTCCTCTTGGCTTTCGTGGCTGTTAAGGGGTAGGAAAGACCTGCTCACCATGTCAGCAAGATGTTGTTGTGTGACTGGGACATATTGGACATCAATGTCGTAGTTGAGACTTCTAAGTAGCATGCCTTGTAACCGTCGTGGGGCCTTATCCAGAGGTTTCTGAGTTATGCTTACCAGAGACTTATGATCTGTGTATATCTTGACTGGTCTTCCAAAAGTGAAGTGATACCATTTTTCAAGAGCAAAGACCACAGCTAGCATTTCTTTTTCGATTACTGCATAACGAGTTTCAGCGTCAGTGAGGCTTCGACTGGCATATGCCAGTGGCTTTTCGTTCTGGAGGAGCACTGCTCCCAGCCCCTTGTTGCTTGCATCGCATTTGATTGCCAGTTGTTTCTCTCGATCATAGTATGCCAGTATTGGGGCTTGTGTGACAAGTTGTTTAATTTCTTTATTTAATTTCTGCCTGGTCGTGGACCTCGTCCCAGTGCCATTCGACATCCTTATGAGTCAGCTGTCTGACTGGTGCCATGACTTGTGAGAGCCTTGTAGGAATCTAGCCAGATTATTAACTGCAGCATTGAGTCGTTGAACACCCTGCTTGTCGGTCGGTGTGTCTAGCTTGACTATCGCTTCAATCTTGTTTAGGTTTGATTTCAAACCCTCTGCTGTGACAAGATGGACAAGATGAATTCTATCTGCTTGGTTATCTTTGTTGAGCTTTATGCCTTTCTCTTGACATCGTTTCAGGGTCTGGTGAGGTTCTCATCGTGATCATGCTCAGCATCACTCTCTTGGGTCAGCTTTGCCGTAGAGCAGGATGTCATCAGCGATGGGTGTAGTGGAAGGCAGTCCCTCTAGAGCTTGAACTAGATGTTTTTGAAAGATTTCTGAGCTAACACTCAAGCCAAATGGGAGTGTAAGCCACTTAAACAGACCAAATGGCGTCGAAAATGTAGTGAGAAGTGACGACGGCACATCTAACACACGGTGCCAATCCAAATTTGAGATCTAGCTTACTGAATAGCTTAGCTTTGGCCAAGTCATGAAGGGTGTCTTCAAGGACTGGTAGTTGGTAGGGGAGTCAGCTCCTCATCAACAATTACAATTTTCATGACACATTTATGTTGTGTGTTGGTTGTCACTTCAAGCTTTGTTGTTCCTGCTTTGTTGTGCCTGCTTTTTGTCCTTGTCCCACATTTGAAGTGTGTTGTTGGTTGGAGTTATGGGTTTCCCCCAATTTTACTTCTAGGCAAGATATTTACAGATGCTCCACAATCAATTTGCATCTTAACTATGTTAGATTCAACTCACATCTCACGCATGATTGCATTGCTGCTCCTAGCATCAACTCCATTGACATAATGACTTAATGTGTGAATTGACTCGAAGTCAGAGTCATATTCCTCACTCTCCACCTCTACAACATGGGCTTTTTCTTTCTTTTGACAAACAACCGAACCTCTCACTGCCCCTTCTTCCCCAAGCCGGACACAATTATTTCTTGAAAGTGTGAGCTGTTAAGCTGTTATCTGAGGTTTTGGCCTGTATTGCTTCGCTCTTTCCTTTGTATTGTAGCTGAGCTGTCGCAGATTCTGTCGATCGACAAGTGTCAATGCAGCGCTTTAGATCTTATTGTCTTTCTTGCAGTAGTCGTTTTCTGGCACTATCATCTCTAATTCCGAGCACTACTTGATCTCTAATCAGTGAATCAGCCATGCATGTGCAGAAATTACAGGCTTTTGACATGTTTTTGAGCTCTATCAAATAACATTCAAAGGTCTCACCTGGTTGTTCTACTCTCTTATTGGATTGGAACCTTTCGTATGTTTCGTTTACTTCTCCAGTAACGGCTCATCATATTTCTGAATGATTGTGTTGAGCTTGTTTGAATCTTCGCCATCGGTGTACTGAAAGAAGTTGTAGATTTCCAAGGCGCTTTGACCTATAGTGCACAAAAACACGGTTTTTTGATATTCCTCACTTTGTGTGGACAGCTTCGTTTCAATACCGCAGTTTTCCCACATTTGTTTCCATAATTTCCACGATTTTACAGGGTTTTGAGATTCTGGTATGTCGAGTTGACTCGGTCGATTTACTTGTACAGAAACGTGAGCACGTGGAAGACCTGAAGTGTTTGTCGCGTCGCCATACAGTTTTGTTTTTGAAGTTGAAGGTTTACTCTTGAAATCTTTGTCGATAGGATAATCTTCGGCATCAGACATTCTTCTTTCCCGGCTATAACCATGTAACAAGCTTTAACAAACTGCTTTGTCTTACATTCATTAAGAACTAACATGAACCCTACACGTAAACTCGTCTATCTTCTGTCTCTCAGTCTCTATACATACAGGACCTCCCTTTCTAACTTTCTCCTGTCACATGTCCCTTATTCTACCTACCTTTCCTCCTTTATTGCTTTTTTTTATAGCTTTCCTGTCTTTGTATTTGAGTTTTTTGGCTTTGTTCTGTACAATATACTTGCCTTCCTCGTTCCTGGAATCTTTTCTCCTCTATATTTTAACTAAAGCTTAGTACTCCGTACGAAATCTTACTTCAATAGCTCCAATCTTAACTAGACATTAAATTTATAAACTGTGATAAAAGCTTGCATACTTTTGCTTCCTGAAATTAAAAAAAAAATCTGCTGGATAACTGAATACCACAATACTCTAATAAGGGAAAGTGCTTTACTTACCACTGAACCCGTTTTCCTTCTTAAAAGGCATCCATCTTTAATGATGACAAGAATATAAGGAGTACACATAATAGCAAAATATCCTATTTCGCTGGTACGCACTCCTTTTACCCCTTGCATTCGTACAGTCACATTAAACATATAAGTTCCGTAAGTTAGATTCCTTGCAAAGATAGTCGGTTTAGGAGCAGTCAGTTTCACATGACGTAGGTCCATCACTTTAGGGGGATTTAACGTGTTGTTGTCAATGTCTAGGACTTTTGTTACGATCCATTGGTAGTTGGTGATCGACGAGACTTCACAATAGACCCCAACCTCGTTTGAGACTTGGAATGTCTCAGATCGACGTATTTGTGCTGCTGAAGATGTATTTTCTCCAGCAACTAGACAGAAATGCAAAAAAGCTGTCAGTTGTGCAAATAGTGGGAACAGCCAATAGTATCGCTGGTAGCTTTTGGGGCTTGTGTATTAATAAAGTATTAATTACTAGCTTAACAGGGTATTTCAATTTCCATATGCGGGTTAAGGAAGGGATGGGAGACAAGGCCTACGATTTAACTTTCTTATTCAAGAGGACTTTGAGGTCTAACCACTTGCACATGCACATGCAAAGGCAAAGGCAAAGTCATCACTTTCTCCTTAGTTATTTTAAAATCCTGAGTTTTGGTCTGGCCGTGGCTTGGACCCACTTCCTTCCGCACAACATACCGATGCTCCACCAACTGAGGTAACCTGAGGTAACTTAATTGATGTTACAACAGCCTCTCTATCGACTCACCTCTCATAGAAACATTGGGATAGAAGCATTCCTTAAGGACGCTGACGGCCTGGTTCTCCAGTTCAATACACGAGACGTTATTCGTCGCCTGGATCTTGACATAGAATTCGTTAACGGTGCTGTAAGCGTGGTAGGCGTTAATCAAAGACACTCCTTCTGCAACTTCAAAGAATTGTTGACCCTGAGGAAACGTAAGTTTGGAGCAGTGGGACTGTCCCATGACGTGGATAGGTGTCCCGTCCCTAAAATCCCACGCGTAACAAGTGCCTGTACCGTATTCTTGGATGTTTAGAGTGAAGGTAATAGTTTTGTTATACTTCTTGGGACCATCGTTTGAGGCTGTCAGGGCTTTAACCGTCTTTTCCATCGTTAGAGGAAAACAGCACGTTGTTGAACTAACGAGGTTAGAGCACGTGACTGAAGGTGTATATGAATTGTGTTCTATGGGGTATTGATGGGTTATTGTCAAGTTCGTGGTGTTGACCATGGTGCCATCTTCCAGAGAGTAGAAACAGGTCAAGTTGGTCCCGTTGTCCGGGTGCGCCGGAAAAACGATTGGGTGTTCTGCAGGAAATATGTTGCTTGAGTTTTTGCATCGCGGGATGTCTATATATGGGAATGGGGTTGTGGTCGTGATATTGCAAGTTAGCTCGGTGATGGGTATTTGAAGAGTGAGTATATAAGACGAGGAGTTGTACCCTGACACCAAGTTCTTGGCGTAAGCCTTGATTTCATAATGACCAACTTCATTGTAGTCCTTTTGAGGTTTCATAACAACGAAACCTCCGCTGTCATTCACGTATGAAGTCCTGTCCATTTGTTTTCCATTGATGAAGAAATAAACCGTAACATTTGTGCCATCCGTCATTTGAAAGGAGAGATGTATGTCTGAGCCAAATGATTGAGGGGGTTTTTGTACCAAATCGAAGTTTGTTATCGGCTTTAAGATGTAAGCATCTGTCATGTTGGTCACGCTGCTGATTCGATTAGAGCAATTGACCTTGATATAGTAGTAGCCCTCCACTGGATAAATGTACGACGCGTTCAATTCCAAATTTGTAAACGGCGTGATGTCTAGAGACATAGCGTTCTCAAAGTACACCAGGTTGTAACAGTACGTATTTGAAATGTTGTTGCCCTGTTCCACAGTGCAGTTGAAGTCCGATCCCTGCCCAATGCGCATGCTCACGATAGTTGGATTCGTCAGATTGACAGGGTTCGTTTTGAGCATCAGTCTCTTGAGAGGAACCACGGGTTTTGGGACTTCAATTGTCTTGTTGATCGTCATTGAGCTGACGTTATTCATTGCCGTGATCTTTATTGTGTACGTGCCGTGCATAGTGTACGTTTTGGACATGGTTAGACTTGTCGTGTTGATTGCTGTTGAGTTGTCTCCATAGTCATACTCGATTAAGGGAGTGGTTCCATTGACTGTCACCGCTACAGTTAGGGGAGCGTTCATCTCCAAATACGCCGTGTCGTGAATCAGCTATGAAAGAATGAATAAAATAGGTATGAATATGTCATTACTGGTACCTAGATGATGGGATGGGATCTTTCCGTTACTTTCCGTTACAACCAGAAATCCGTTAGAAAAAAAAACCTTCACAGAACTTTTATCTTTTCATTTTAATACCGGAAGTCGCTTCATATCAAAATTATGTACATTATGTTGAGTATTTGAGTCCAGGACCACGCAGTTAGCATTTTCTCTACTGCGACTGGGGAACACTAAAACGCGGGCGGGGATGTTTAACTACTTTTTTTAAAGTAGAGCCTGGTATCAAGTAGGAGCTACACCGACACTTCCGTTTTAAGCATAACAGGTAGCCTTCAGAGTAGCCTTTTAGAACACACAGAGTTTCTGAAAACGTCACTCAATTGAAGGAAATTAAATAATAATAATAATAATAATGATGATAATAATAATGATAATGATAATAATAATAATGATAATCCATTACTTATAACGCGCAAATTAACATGTGTATATAATCAAAGGACCAAATGCGTGTAACAATGAAATAAGAATATTTACAAATATAAAATTAAATATAAACCATAACTGAAAATAACTAACTTTAACGTATGAATTATGAAAGAAAAATATGTCTAAATAAATATAATTTCCTAAGGTGAAGTAACAAATTATTATGCAAGTGGTTAAAGTTAAAAAGTTAAATTCCTTCCCACATCAAGTGATGTATAGGGCGGCGCCTATCTCCGTTTCCATAGCCCTAGGCCACACGGCTACATAGGTAGTGAAAGCCACAGCAGGCGGCCGGTCTGCTGGTGGCTCCGTGTGTTTAGCTTCCATACTCCATACCATTTATACTGAGTACCAAGCTGGTAGGCAGTATGTTCCATTTTTAACGTCTTTGGTACGCGGCCGGGACTCGAACCCACGACCTCCCAGTCATGAGGCTGATACTCTAGCACTAGGCATGTGGTTAATACTCTATCGATAATAGTTAATGGCTTTTCTCTAATATATAGGTGTGTGTATGTGTGTGGTATGTATTGATTGAAAATATATTTATAAATAATAATAATAATCTAATCTAATCTAAATAATTTAATCTAAGATCCATATGCAGTCTGAAACAAGAATGTCTTAAGTAATGAATTGAAAATGTTAAAATTACTATCATTCCTAACATTATAGAGATGGAAAAATGCAGCTTTACATATGTATTATTAATGTGAGGGACAAGGCTCATATTACAATCAAACAAAGTTCCTAGATTCCTGGCTGCTGAAACTGGCGTTACTCCAACATCTCCAACTGTTAACTTGTCGATAAAACTTTTTTCAGCTGTTGCCTGGTCCCGATAATCAGGGACTTTGTTTTGCTATGATTCAGTTTCATCTTGTCGCTAATCATCCAAGCCCGCACAGCCGTTATACACATCTCCATGGCAGCAATACTCTCCACTTCGCTCACCCCAATCCTTGGTTTGAAAGACAAATACAGCTGTGTGTCTTCAGCGGTCGGCAGATATCCCTTGATCACATCGAACAATTTACTTGCGTACAATGTGAATAGAAGTGGCCCAGGACAGGAACTGTGGTACCCCGCAAGATAACCGAAAACTGTCAGAGATCCCATTATCAAATATCACACGTTGAGACCGGTTTGACAAGTAGGACTTGAGCCACTTTAGCGCCTTCCCGGTGATACCAAACGATGACTCCAGGCCACAAAGAAGAATACTATGATCGACTTTGTCGAATGCCGCACTAATATCTAGAAGTACAAGTAGCGTTACATGTTACATGACCGAACTTTATCAATACTAAGCTTCTGAAAGCATCCTAAGCTTACACTATCATCTGCCAGTAGACATTGATAATCAGGTACCAAGTCACATGAGGAGGGGTCAAGGACAATAGCATCGACCTCATCTCGAATTTAAATCTTACGTATAAAAAATTCACCAATATCATTGGAAAGTACAGTGTCATTGGGGCAGTTTGGAAAAGATAGCTGATCCCTGGGACTAAGCAACGTTTTAGCAGCGGTAAAGAGTTTGCCTTGATTGTCACTACTATCGGAGATAAAGTCAGTATAATAGGTCTTCCTTGCTTCATTCATCAAATATGTCATGTGATTTCTAAGTGCCTTGAACAGTCTGAAGTCAACCAACGATTTACTTTTCCGCCACATCCTCTCAGCTTTCCTACGACGTCTTTTGGCAGCATCAATGTCAGCATTGTACCAAGGGATAGAAGGCCTAGCTCTGAGTGTCTCGGTCTTCAGGGGAGCATGACGGTTTGTTAGATGTTTCAAAGTCGAGTTGAAATCCTCTATGTCGTCAGTTGATTATCCGAGTCACCACGATGAATAGCACATAATGCAGTAGCAGCTAATTCGTGCTGTCTGAGAGCGTTAGAGTCCACAGACTTCAGATATATTGCGATTTGACGCCACTGGCCTAGAAAATGCGAGACTACAGGTAACCGACACATGATCCGATATGAAGCGGTCTATATAAGGTTGCCTGTTAATGATATAGTCGGAGAGGCGTGTAATTGAAAGATCCAGAGTATGGCCATCAACGTGTGTCGCGCGGTTGACATGTTGCCGTAACCCAACCGATTGAAGCAAATAACGAAATTTTACTGAATCCGCATCAACAGAAGAATCAACATGTAAACTAAAATCACCACAAATCAATGGCGGCTCTTTGCACAATAACAGAGAAGGTAATTAGAAAACTCTGGGGAAAAAACACTTGTGGGCACCCTGTGTTCACTAGAGTATGGAGGGCGATAAATAATAACTACACGGAGTTTATGAGCAGATAACAGGTTCACTAGCCACTCAGAAAATTCAAACCAATGGAAGTTTTGTTTCCAGCATCAACTCCATTCACGCATGAGTCGCGGTATAAAAACGCAGTTCCACCACCACTTCGACATTGCGACTAACGATCGACGTTTATAATTAGTTGCATTCCTTTGAACGTATTGAAGACAAACAGTAGGGTGGTCGGCCGTGATATTAGTATCATTCCACGTCCCGAATGACAATATAGAATTACACCCACTGTTGAATAAGTAAACAGCATCAGTAGGGTTTCCAAGAAGCAGCGAAGTCGAATTCACAAAATAGGGCTTTTCCCTTGTCTTTGGAAGTTCTTCAGCATCATATTTGGCCTTGTGTATACTTGGATATGTTAGCCGGCAACCATGGCGGGAAGAAAATACTGTTAACCTTCATTCTCGGCTAGATGGAATCAAAAAGATTCTTTGAAGAAAATTTTAGCAGTCAGTCTTCAGGAAGAGCTGACAAGTTTGAAACAAGACTTCTCAAACTCATTGATAGTTTATGACTTTTTGGCAAACCAGAATTTCTAGTTTGGATGAAATCCAATGAAACACAAGTTGAACCGCATCACTAGTGTTTCAAATATTTTCCTGTCACTAGTGTTTCAAATATTTTCCTGTGTTCTTAATTTGCATCCGAATACATACGTCTTACTTACTTACTTAAGCTAGACTCCTATAAGTATCTTGAACTACTAAGTTTAATTGTGACACTAAAAATTTATTATGGACTAAATTTTTTTTTTTTAGTACGTTAAAAAGTTTTGTAACCTTATGAAGGGTCGAATCCCGAACCTCAACTTTTCTAACTCCTTGACTTACCATTACATTACAAGCCACTTCGTTTCTGCTGAATGAGTTTTCAAACTTTTTATACTAATGGCTTTAGCGGAGCTATCGCGCGGGAGCGGAGCAACATACTTTAGAAAAAATGGTAACCTATCGAGTTGATTTTACATGGCTTGAGTATACGTCACTTCCCTACGTCTGTACGTCCGTGCCCATCGCGATGCTGATTGGATACTTTTTGGCGGGAACTTGGTCTGACGCGTGCCGACATCCGAGCAGTTTTTTGCTTTTGAAAATTTTTACGTTAAGGTTATATATCTCATAACCACCGAGGTATAACGTATATAACCGCCTTATATCATCATTGAGGAAGTTTCTTAAAACAAAGTTTTGAGTTTTAACTTATTTTTGTGCGTAAGTCATTAGATTTAAATATGATGCATTGGTTTTGGCGTAGTAAAATATCCCAGTTTTATTGTTCAATGCCGTAATCCTTTACACTTATCGATGGACTGTGTTGAATAAAGCCGCGTCTTTATTAGCTTTTTTTTCAGTAGACGTGCACGCTTGCATTTTGGTAATCATACTCTTCAATGATGGTTTTGAAAATTCAGTCCATTGTTATTTTCGAAAAGTGTTTGCACGCCGTTTTGGTGGTTTGGGCTTACGCAATGTTCTAAGAATTGATACATTTCATTCAGAGAACACGATGAGTCGCAGTGTTCTCTGCCTCTGGCAGCATTGAAAAAGGATAGTGGACAGCGAAGAAGAGCTATTCATTACCCCAAACAGCTTTTTAGGAACTCTGCCTGATTTCGACCTGGATGTTGAAGAGTTGTTTGGTTTGCAACGCACCTCAAAAGATATATCACCAACGGTAAAGAAGCAGTGCGATACGACTGAATCAAGTACTTCATGCTTACTGGACGCCAAACTGAATGGAAAATGTTCGACCAGTGTAGATTCGAAGTACAAGCACGTTCCTATAGACATTGAAAGTAAGTCCATTACAGCAGAGAAGTTATTGGTTGAGCAAGTTTATAGTAGAAATACGGAATACGAAAGGAGAGTTGTATCCTCCAAATTCTCTCTACTCAATATCCTGTGGGCTTCAAAGGTTTTTACGTGAAAATGGCCATGAAGGAGTTAATCTTTTTACTTCGCCTGATTAGCATTTGTTTTACAAGAGCCTGGATATCAACCTCCTCTGGAGGTTGATATCTAGTTATCAACCTGGATATTCCTTTGTTTAATCAGCCCCGCACTCCCCTGAAAACTATTCAAAGCCGCTCCCGACTTTAAGACAGTTGGGTGAATAAGAAAGATAAAGACCGTCGGAGAACAACAGAAACTGAGTCAATGATGATATAACGTGAAATATTTACTGTTTAGAACAAGTACAAAACATTATCCAAGAGGGAATTGGCTATTTTCAGGACAGAGCAAGAACAAATAAGCTGCAAACCACTGTAAGTTTAGTTTGCAATCTACGACTTTTTCATCAAGTACACTGTTTGAACGCCTTGTATTGTTAATTCAAAACGCCTAAATTTCTTTGGATATTTTTAATAACTTCAGTAGGTAAAACCCTTGAAAGACTGGAAAGTCCGTTAAATTACAGTGTAAATATTCACCATTTGTTTACCAGCATCTTATACTGTTGATTGGCAAAACGAGTTTTTAGTAAACTTTTTAATACTGCTCTTGTAATACCGTGTCGATCGAGTCAAAAAATTCCAAAGGAACTTGCATATGACGGTTCTGACTATAAAATACCTTGACATCTTTCCAAAAGCCTCTGGTGTTTATATCGAAAACTAATTGCTGAAGCTTTTTAAAGCTTGTTTCGAAAAACTTTGAACTAAAAACTAGGAACGCCAAGAAATTTTTAGATATGTAGAAAGCGAGCAAGCCTATCTTCAAATCACCGAGTATTTGTCGTTTGAAAACAAAATAAGTACT